>LR990948.1:12847635-13094214 GCA_905163415.1 Noctua fimbriata | reverse complement strand
GAGTCGGAGATGACTGTCATACTGACGTCTTCTCCGACCCCTCCTCTGCCTTCGGAGCGGCGCCGCGTGAGGGTCGACCTCCCGCGCGCGCTCCGCCGCCTCCTTCTGGGACATGACGTGTTCACAGAAGGAGGCGACTGCCGCCCAGGACCCCTCGTCCCTCAGCATGGCGTTAACCACACCGGGGAGTGAGAGGTCCCCGTCCGATCGCCGCAGTGAGACTGCGGCGCGGCTCCGTCCACGACGGGCACACCTCGAGGGTGTGCTGCGCCGTGTCCTCCGCCGCGCCACAGTCGTGGCACGACGGCGTCTCCTCCCGTCCGATCCGGTGCAGGTACGATCCGAAACACCCGTGCCCGGACAGCACCTGCACCAGACGGAACGAGAGGAACCCGTGCGACCGCTCGAGCCAGTCTCGCAGGACCGGCCCGATCGCGTCGACGGTTCGGCGGCCGAAGACTGCGGTGGCGAGGTCCCGCGTCCAGTGGACGACGATGGCGTCCCTCGCCTCCCGCCGGACGGCCTCCCGCTCTTCCGGGGCGGGGCGTTCCCCTCTCGCCCTCCGCCCCGCCGTCCACTCGTATACTCTGGCGAGCACCCACGCCTCGAGTTCCCAAGGCGGGGTGCCGGCCAGAGCACACGCTGCCGCGGAGCCCACCGTGCGGTAGGCCCGCGCCGCCCGCTGAGCTATGGCCCTCTGGGGCGCCCGTAAGGCGGCGGCATTCTCCCTCCTCTGGAGGGAGTCCTCCCAGATAGGGGCCCCGTAGAGGGCCATACTCTTCAAGATGCCGGCGTACAATTGCCGGCATCGTGCGCTGGGCCCCCCCAAACCTAACCTAACCTTTTTTTTTTTTTTTTTTGCGCTGAGAAATGCTTTATGCATGCCCGTTCGTCGGGGGACGAGACGGGGTATGTGGGACTCCTGTCGGTGTATGACAGTATACCCACTAAAACTCAGCGGTGTTCCCTCGTCGCCGTGGTGGGGGGGTCATGGGAAACCGGCTCAGCCTTTACGTCCACAACCCTCCCGGCGCATGGCCCGCCTAGCTGGCGGGCCCCGCTAGCCCCCCAGGTTGGTGGGCAACGGGAATGGCCGGGAACACCTGGCCATTCCCGTCCGGCATTGGTGGAGGCCTGTGCAATACAGGCAAGGGTGCCCCCGCACCCGTTGCCTGCTGGCCTCCACCTGGCAGGAGTCGGAGATGACTGTCATACTGACGTCTTCTCCGACCCCTCCTCTGCCTTCGGAGCGGCGCCGCGTGAGGGTCGACCTCCCGCGCGCGCTCCGCCGCCTCCTTCTGGGACATGACGTGTTCACAGAAGGAGGCGACTGCCGCCCAGGACCCCTCGTCTCCCAGCATGGCGTTAACCACACCGGGGAGTGAGAGGTCCCGTCCGATCGCCGCAGTGATACTGCGGCGCGGCTCCGTCCACGACGGGCACACCTCGAGGGTGTGCTGCGCCGTGTCCTCCGCCGCGCCACAGTCGTGGCACGACGGCGTCTCCTCCCGTCCGATCCGGTGCAGGTACGATCCGAAACACCCGTGCCCGGACAGCACCTGCACCAGACGGAACGAGAGGAACCCGTGCGACCGCTCGAGCCAGTCTCGCAGGACCGGCCCGATCGCGTCGACGGTTCGGCGGCCGAAGACTGCGGTGGCGAGGTCCCGCGTCCAGTGGACGACGATGGCGTCCCTCGCCTCCCGCCGGACGGCCTCCCGCTCTTCCGGGGCGGGGGCGTTCCCCTCTCGCCCTCCGCCCCGCCGTCCACTCGTATACTCTGGCGAGCACCCACGCCTCGAGTTCCAAGGCGGGGGTGCCGGCCAGAGCACACGCTGCCGCGGAGCCCACCGTGCGGTGGGCCCGCGCCGCCCGCTGAGCTATGGCCCTCTGGGGCGCCCGTAAGGCGGCGGCGTTCTCCCTCCTCTGGAGGGAGTCCTCCCAGATAGGGGCCCCGTAGAGGGCCATACTCTTCAAGATGCCGGCGTTACAGTTGCCGGCATCGTGCGCTGGGCCCCCCAGGTTGGGAAGCAGCCATGAGAGGGCGCCCGCGGTTTTCAGCAGGCGCGACGACAGCCCGCTAAAATGCGGGCCGAAGCGCCACCTGCTGTCGAGTACGAGGCCCAGATATTTCATCTGGGCCTTGACCTCGATTCTGACGCCCTCCACGAAGATGTGGGCGTCAGGTGGGGGGCGCTGCCGAGGTCCGTGGAAAAACACGGCCTCGGTTTTGTGCAGCGCCACCGTCAGTCCTAGGCGGCGGATCCTCCCCGCGACCAAGGATCCACCCGCCGAGGCCAAGTTGGCCGCCTCCCTGAAGCTCCCCCCCCGGGCGGTGAGGAGAGTGTCGTCCGCGTAGCAGACGACACTCGTGCCTCGGAGGAGAGCTCCCCGCAGGAGCCAATCGTAGCCGACGTTCCAGAGGAGAGGTCCCACGACCGACCCCTGCGGAACGCCGGCCTCGACGGCGTATCGCCGGACTTGTCCAGACCTATTTACCAGGAGGACCGCCCGGTCCTCCAGGTAGCTGGCCAGCAGACGGCGCAGGTATCGAGGCACTCCGTGGAATCGGAGCGCCTCTAGGATGGTGGAGTGGGGAACGGAGTTGAAGGCATTGGCTATGTCGAACGACACGGCCAACAATCCGTCCCCCGCTTCCACCGCCTCCTTCACCTGGCCCTTGAGGCAGGCCAGCGCGTCCACGGTGGAACGCTCAGCCCGAAAACCGAACTGAGCGTCCGACAAGTCCGGCCCGATGTCCCGCAAGTGGCCCTTTAGGCGGGCAGCAATTACCCCCTCAAACATTTTACCGACCTCATCGAGCAGGACGATGGGCCGGTATGCCGAGGGGGAGTCTGCCGGGCGGCCCTCCTTGCGGAGGAGGCACAGCTGCCCCTCCTTCCACGGCTTCGGGAACCTCCCCGACGCAAAGCATGCGCTGAAGAGGTCCCGAAACCGCTCCTGCATTTGAGCGGCGGCGATTGCCACCACTCTTGCAGGCACGCCGTCGGGGCCCGGAGCCGTTTTCTTGGCGCGGATGCGGAGAATCGCCGCGCCAAGTTCCGACTCCGTGACAGGCGGGGCCTCCTCCGCTTCCTCGTCCGGTGGCGGCGGAGCCTCCTCCAGCGCTGGGCCCATCACTGGCGGGGCGAAGTTGCCCCTGCGCGGGAACAGGGACTGGACCACCCCGTCCAGAAATGAGGGCTCCAGGGTCTCGGCAACCGGGGGACCAAAGGGGCGCAACTTGTTGCGCGCTGCCTTATATGGTCTCCCGTAGGGGTCGTTGTCGAGACCCTCCAGCAGCTCGGCTCTCGACGAGTCCCTGGCGGTGACGATGGCCCGCTCGAGGACCATTTTTTTGCCCCCACGTACACCTCGTAGAGATGGTCCTCGTCGGCCGGGTCCCGTCGACGCCGCCGCCGGCTCCGCGTGTAGGCCCTCCTCGCCTCCACGCACGCGGCTCGAAGCCCCGCCAGCTCCGTCGACCACCAGTACACGGCGCGTCTGGGCGGCGGTCGGCTAGACCGAGGCATGCTATGGTTGCATACCTCGGTCAGAGACTCTCTGAGTCGCCCCGCCGCTTCGTCCACGTCCATGCCGGTGGTAGGCGGCGACAGCCAGTCCCGCAGGAACGCCGCTTCCCCCGCTGCCTCCCTGTCCAGGCGGGCTACAGCCCACCGCGGGAACGATGATCGCCCCGAGACGGGCTGCATCCCTCCGGAGACGCTGGCGGAGATGTCGAACCGCACGTAGCGGTGGTCCGACATGGTCTCCACCAGGTCCACCGCCAGTTCAGCACGCGCGCGGCCAACGCCTGGGTGGCGAAAGTGACGTCCACTATTGAGCCACCCCGACGCCGCACGCATGTCTGGACGCTTCCTCTGTTCAAGAGGGAGAGTCCAGAGGAGGCTGCCCACAGCTCCACTGCCCTCCCGCGAGCGTCGGTGGCCGGGTTGCCCCAGGTCACCGACTTGGCATTCAGGTCTCCCAAGAGGCAGACCTGACGCGGCACCGCCCTGCCGACCACGGCGGCCAGGACTCCGAGATAAATCTCAAAGTCCCGGAGTGGGCGGTTTGGGGAGAAATAGACCCCCACAAGGGCCAAGTCTCCCCATGCGGCGGCCACGTATCCCGGTCCCCTCTCTAATAGCGAGAGGGGAGGGGGAGTCTGTGGAAGACCGCGCCGCTAATGCCACCGAGCCGTCCTCGTCACCCAGCCAGCTGCCGGGGGATCGAGTAGGGCTCGGCGACCGCCGCTACGTTCACCAACACTCGGCCATGGCCTGCACTAACAGGTCCTGGGCCGCTCTGCAGTGGTTGGTGTTCGCCTGGAGGATGCGATAGTCGGAACCCATTATTCCGACATCGATCCTCCCTCCTCCGCTACCGCCGCCGAGCTGCAGCTGCAGCGGCGACGACGACGGCGGGTGGCAGCGGCGGTGGCAACAGGGCGAACCTGCGCCGGCACTATGCCCTTCCTCACGGGAGGCCTGCACTTGCTGCCCGTCATTTTGTGGTCCGCGGGGCGGCCACTAGCGGCGCACGCCGCGCAGTGCTGCGCGGTGGCGCGGCAGGTGACACTTTTGTGTCCCTGCTGCCCGCAACGGTAGCACGTGTCCCCCCAGTCGAACTTGGAGGGACACGTGGGTCGGGTGTGGCCGAACGCGAAGCACTTGAAGCAGCGCGTTGGCTGGTCCTCAAGTGCCCGCACCACGGCCGAGCCGAACCCGACGAGCAGCCGCCCCTTGGTCGCAGCAAGGACGGCACCAGCCGCGGCGACCGGGCACTCCACGCGGATGATGCCCATGCCGCGGCGGCCGGGCCTGACGGCTCCACCCTTCACCGCGCCAGCGTCGCAGCCTCCAGCTGCTGCGACGGCCGCCACCACATCCTCTTTGGTGACCGAATCATCGAGATCGGCCACCTCCAAGGCTGCGGTCTTGACGGGCCTGCCGACCGTCGCCGCATCCGCGATGACCTCTTGCAACTTTGTTGCAAAGAGGTCTGCGTTCGTGTGCCGCCGCTCCCCCGAGAACTCGAAGATTCGAGCCCCGGTTAGGGTTCGGCGGCACGTAATGTTGCTGATCCCCAGCTGGGAGGGATCAGCATTGGTACGAGCCCGCCTTAGGACGGACTCGTACGTCTCGCCCCGCTCCACGGCCGCCGGGGTGATGGTCACGACGACGGCCGCGGTTTTGGGAGGAACCAGCTTCCTCCCGCCGGCTGGAGCCTTTTTGGCTGCGCGAGTAGCCGCGGCAGGCTTAGCAGCTGCAGCGGGCCTAGCAGCCGCAGCGGGCCCAGCAGCCGCAGCGGGCTTCTTCCCCTTTCCCCTCCTGACCACTTCCGTCCACGACTTGTTGGCCGGGGTGGTGGAGGGAAGAAGGGCGTCTACCCCCTGCGATGTCTGGGGGGCCGCCGCCGGAGTGGCAGCCGACCCAGACGCGCCTTCCGTGCCCGTTGCAGGGCTCGGGGTTTGAGGAGCCGCCTTGCTCCTCTTGCCCTTACCCTTGCCCTTGGAGGGCTTCGGGGCCTGGGGCTGCGCACCCGCCGCCGAGCCCGCCACAGGCGCAGGCTCCGACTCCGTCGGTGGGCGACTCTTGTCCGCCGCAAGCGGCGGGCGGAGCCGCCTTTCCGGCAAGAGCCGGTCCTCGATGCCTGCGAAGCAGGCTCTGGTGAAGGCCCTCTCCTCCATGACAACCCTGCGGATGATGTCCTCAAGGTTGGCAGGGGGAGAAGGAGGAAGCCTCCTACCACCGGGGCTGGGGCGGATTGGGCAGGCCGGGCCGTGGCGTCAGCCAGCTTCTGATGAAGCTGGCTGACCTCCGCCTGCAGGCGATCCACCTTCGCCTGCAGCTGCCGCGTCTCGTCCGTGGCCGTCCGCCCGACCAGCTCCAGGACGATGCCGTGTAGGCTGGCGGCACGGCATTTGAGGGCCTTCTGGAAGGTCCCCTTCAGATTGGAGGACTTTGAGGCGACCTCCAGAACCTCCTCTTTGTCCTCGAGCGCCATGCGCTCCAGCTCCGCCAGGGAGTGGTCGGCGTACAGCACACTCGATGCGCCATAGCCAGCCCTCGACCTGGCGATTTGCGCCTGGCGCTCTCTGGCCGCGACCCTCTCCTCCAGGTCTTCCTGGACCTGCGCCCTTTTGGCCAGGTTGAGCTGGCGCTCGGCGTCCGCCAACCCCACATCGTGGGTGCCAGTCGTAGAAGAAGTCGAAGCCTTTTTAGACTTCGACTTCTTCTTCGCCCTCCCCATCGACTCCGAGGAGCCCTCGGACCCGGGCCTCAGGAAGGCCCTCTTCCGCCCAGGGCGGTCGCTGTCGGCCGCCGACGTATCCATGTTGGATTCGTCGGAGTCCGACAGCTCGCCTGGTCCGCTAAAAAAGCTGACCGCAGATGGTGCGCGGTCAGCATCCGACGCTTGAGCGTCGCCGGTGTGGCCCTGAGAAGGGCCTTTTGGTTGGCCCTGAGAAGGGCCTTTTGGTTGGCCCTGAGAAGGGCCGTTTAAATCGCTCAGGGACGAGCGACTCGACACGAAACGCCCGGAGGCGTCCCGCAGGTTTTTATTTTTAAAATTAAATTCGAATTCGACATCTTAATAATCGTAATTCGCCTTCGATGCACAGCGCACTTTAGCCACCGGTCTGCCACTCCGTTACGGTGGTCAGACACGGCGTTGCCCAGGGGATACTGCGAGGAAGTATGCGCTGTGGGGGATCCCCCAAACCTAACCTAACCTAACCTAACCTTTTTTTTTTTTTTTTTTTTTTTTTTGCGCTGAGAAATGCTTTATGCATGCCCGTTCGTCGGGGGACGAGACGGGGTATGTGGGACTCCTGTCGGTGTATGACAGTATACCCACTAAAACTCAGCGGTGTTCCCTCGTCGCCGTGTGGAGGGTCATGGGAAACCGGCTCAGCCTTTACGTCCACAACCCTCCCGGCGCATGCCCGCCTAGTTGGCGGGCCCCGCTAGCCCCCCAGGTTGGTGGGCAACGGGGAATGGCCGGGAACACCTGGCCATTCCCGTCCGGGCACTGGTGGAGGCCTGTGCAATACAGGCAAGGGTGCCCCCGCACCCGTTGCCTGCTGGCCTCCACCTGGCAGGAGTCGGAGATGACTGTCATACTGACGTCTTCTCCGACCCCTCCTCTGCCTTCGGAGCGGCGCCGCGTGAGGGTCGACCTCCCGCGCGCGCTCCGCCGCCTCCTTCTGGGACATGACGTGTTCACAGAAGGAGGCGACTGCCGCCCAGGACCCCTCGTCCCTCAGCATGGCGTTAACCACACCGGGGAGTGAGAGGTCCTGTCCGATCGCCGCAGTGAGACTGCGGCGCGGCTCCGTCCACGACGGGCACACCTCGAGGGTGTGCTGCGCCGTGTCCTCCGCCGCGCCACAGCCGTGGCACGACGGCGTCTCCTCCCGTCCGATCCGGCGCAGGTACGATCCGAAACACCCGTGCCCGGGACAGCACCTGCACCAGACGGAACGAGAGGAACCCGTGCGACCGCTCGAGCCAGTCTCGCAGGACCGGCCCGATCGCGTCGACGGTTCGGCGGCCGAAGACTGCGGTGGCGAGGTCCCGCGTCCAGTGGACGACGATGGCGTCCCTCGCCTCCCGCCGGACGGCCTCCCGCTCTTCCGGGGCGGGGCGTTCCCCTCTCGCCCTCCGCCCCGCCGTCCACTCGTATACTCTGGCGAGCACCCACGCCTCGAGTTCCCAAGGCGGGGTGCCGGCCAGAGCACACGCTGCCGCGGAGCCCACCGTGCGGTAGGCCCGCGCCGCCCGCTGAGCTATGGCCCTCTGGGGCGCCCGTAAGGCGGCGGCGTTTCTCCCTCCTCTGGAGGGAGTCCTCCCAGATAGGGGCCCCGTAGAGGGCCATACTCTTCAAGATGCCGGCGTACAATTGCCGGCATCGTGCGCTGGGCCCCCCCAGGTTGGGAAGCAACCATGAGAGGGCGCCCGCGGTTTTCAGCAGGCGCGACGACAGCCCGCTAAAATGCGGGCCGAAGCGCCACCTGCTGTCGAGTACGAGGCCCAGATATTTCATCTGGGCCTTGACCTCGATCCTGACGCCCTCCACGAAGATGTGGGCGTCAGGTGGGGGGCGCTGCCGAGGTCCGTGGAAAAACACGGCCTCGGTTTTTTGCAGCGCCACCGTAAGTCCTAGGCGGCGGATCCTCCCCGCGACCAAGGATCCACCCGCCGAGGCCAAGTTGGCCGCCTCCCTGAAGCTCCCCCCCCGGGCGGTGAGGAGAGTGTCGTCCGCGTAGCAGACGACACTCGTGCCTCGGAGGAGAGCTCCCCGCAGGAGCCAATCGTAGCCGACGTTCCAGAGGAGAGGTCCCACGACCGACCCCTGCGGAACGCCGGCCTCGACGGCGTATCGCCGGACTTGTCCAGACCTATTTACCAGGAGGACCGCCCGGTCCTCCAGGTAGCTGGCCAGCAGACGGCGCAGGTATCGAGGCACTCCGTGGAATCGGAGCGCCTCTAGGATGGTGGAGTGGGGAACGGAGTTGAAGGCATTGGCTATGTCGAACGACACGGCCAACAATCCGTCCCCCGCTTCCACCGCCTCCTTCACCTGGCCCTTGAGGCAGGCCAGCGCGTCCACGGTGGAACGCTCAGCCCGAAAACCGAACTGAGCGTCCGACAAGTCCGGCCCGATGTCCCGCAAGTGGCCCTTTAGGCGGGCAGCAATTACCCCCTCAAACATTTTACCGACCTCATCGAGCAGGACGATGGGCCGGGTATGCCGAGGGGGGAGTCTGCCGGCGGCCCTCCTTGCGGAGGAGGCACAGCTGCCCCTCCTTCCACGGCTTCGGGAACCTCCCCGACGCAAAGCATGCGCTGAAGAGGTCCGAAACCGCTCCTGCATTTGAGCGGCGGCAATTGCCACCACTCTTGCAGGCACGCCGTCGGGGCCCGGAGCCGTTTTCTTGGCGCGGATGCGGAGAATCGCCGCGCCAAGTTCCGACTCCGTGACAGGCGGGGCCTCCTCCGCTTCCTCGTCCAGCGGCGGCGGAGCCTCCTCCAGCGCTGGGCCCATCACTGGCGGGGCGAAGTTGCCCCTGCGCGGGAACAGGGACTGGACCACCCCGTCCAGAAATGAGGGCTCCAGGGTCTCGGCAACCGGGGGACCAAAGGGGCGCAACTTGTTGCGCGCTGCCTTGTATGGTCTCCCGTAGGGGTCGTTGTCGAGACCCTCCAGCAGCTCGGCTCTCGACGAGTCCCTGGCGGTGGCGATGGCCCGCTCGAGGACCATTTTCGCCTCCACGTACACCTCGTAGAGGTGGTCCTCGTCGGCCGGGTCCCGTCGACGCCGCCGCCGGCTCCGCGTGTAGGCCCTCCTCGCCTCCACGCACGCGGCTCGAAGCCCCGCCAGCTCCGTCGACCACCAGTACACGGCGCGTCTGGGCGGCGGTCGGCTAGACCGAGGCATGCTATGGTTGCATACCTCGGTCAGAGACTCTCTGAGTCGCCCCGCCGCTTCGTCCACGTCCATGCCGGTGGTAGGCGGCGACAGCCAGTCCCGCAGGAACGCCGCTTCCCCCGCTGCCTCCCTGTCCAGGCGGGCTACAGCCCACCGCGGGAACGATGATCGCCCCGAGACGGGCTGCATCCCTCCGGAGACGCTGGCGGAGATGTCGAACCGCACGTAGCGGTGGTCCGACATGGTCTCCACCAGGTCCACCCGCCAGTTCAGCACGCGCGCGGCCAACGCCTGGGTGGCGAAAGTGACGTCCACTATTGAGCCACCCCGACGCCGCACGCATGTCTGGACGCTCCCTCTGTTCAAGAGGGAGAGTCCAGAGGAGGCTGCCCACAGCTCCACCGCCCTCCCGCGAGCGTCGGTGGCCGGGTTGCCCCAGGTCACCGACTTGGCATTCAGGTCTCCCAAGAGGCAGACCTGACGCGGCACCGCCCTGCCGACCACGGCGGCCAGGACTCCGAGATAAATCTCAAAGTCCCGGAGTGGGCGGTTTGGGGAGAAATAGACCCCCACAAGGGCCAAGTCTCCCCATGCGGCGGCCACGTATCCCGGTCCCCTCTCTAATAGCGAGAGGGGAGGGGAGTCTGTGGAAGACCGCGCCGCTAATGCCACCGAGCCGTCCTCGTCACCCAGCCAGCTGCCGGGGATCGAGTAGGGCTCGGCGACCGCCGCTACGTTCACCAACCACTCGGCCATGGCCTGCACTAACAGATCCTGGGCCGCTCTGCAGTGGTTGGTGTTCGCCTGGAGGATGCGATAGTCGGAACCCATTATTCCGACATCGATCCTCCCTCCTCCGCTACCGCCGCCGGAGCTGCAGCTGCAGCGGCGACGACGACGGCGGTGGCAGCGGCGGTGGCAACAGGGTGAACCTGCGCCGGCACTATGCCCTTCCTCACGGGAGGCCTGCAACTGCTGCCCGTCATTTTGTGGTCCGCGGGGCGGCCACTAGCGGCGCACGCCGCGCAGTGCTGCGCGGTGGCGCGGCAGGTGACACTTTTGTGTCCCTGCTGCCCGCAACGGTAGCACGTGTCCCCCCAGTCGAACTTGGAGGGACACGTGGGTCGGGTGTGGCCGAACGCGAAGCACTTGAAGCAGCGCGTTGGCTGGTCCTCAAGTGCCCGCACCACGGCCGAGCTGAACCCGACGAGCAGCCGCCCCTTGGTCGCAGCAAGGACAGCACCAGCCGCGGCGACCGGGCACTCCACGCGGATTATGCCCATGCCGCGGCGGCCGGGCCTGACGGCTCCACCCTTCACCGCGCCAGCGTCGCAGCCTCCAGCCGCTGCGACGGCCGCCACCACATCCTCTTTGGTGACCGAATCATCGAGATCGGCCACCTCCAAGGCTGCGGTCTTGACGGGCCTGCCGACCGTCGCCGCATCCGCGATGACCTCTTGCAACTTTGTTGCGAAGAGGTCTGCGTTCGTGTGCCGCCGCTCCCCCGAGAACTCGAAGATTCGAGCTCCGGTTAGGGTTCGGCGGCACGTAATGTTGCTGATCCCCAGCTGGGAGGGATCAGCATTGGTACGAGCCCGCCTTAGGACGGACTCGTACGTCTCGCCCCGCTCCACGGCCGCCGGGGTGATGGTCACGACGACGGCCGCGGTTTTGGGAGGAACCAACTTCCTCCCGCCGGCTGGAGCCTTTTTGGCTGCGCGAGTAGCCGCGGCAGGCTTAGCAGCTGCAGCGGGCCTAGCAGCCGCAGCGGGCCCAGCAGCCGCAGCGGGCTTCTTCCCCTTTCCCCTCCTGACCACTTCCGTCCACGACTTGTTGGCCGGGGTGGTGGAAACCTAACCTAACCTTTTTTTTTTTTTTTTTTTTTTTTTTTGCGCTGAGAAATGCTTTATGCATGCCCGTTCGTCGGGGGACGAGACGGGGTATGTGGGACTCCTGTCGGTGTATGACAGTATACCCACTAAAACTCAGCGGTGTTCCCTCGTCGCCGTGGTGGGAGGGTCATGGGAAACCGGCTCAGCCTTTACGTCCACAACCCTCCCGGCGCGTGCCCGCCTAGCTGGCGGGCCCCGCTAGCCCCCCAGGTTGGTGGGCAACGGGAATGGCCGGGAACACCTGGCCATTCCCGTCCGGCACTGGTGGAGGCCTGTGCAATACAGGCAAGGGTGCCCCCGCACCCGTTGCCTGCTGGCCTCCACCTGGTAGGAGTCGGAGATGATTGTCATACTGACGTCTTCTCCGACCCCTCCTCTGCCTTCGGAGCGGCGCCGCGTGAGGGTCGACCTCCCGCGCGCGCTCCGCCGCCTCCTTCTGGACATGACGTGTTCACAGAAGGAGGCGACTGCCGCCCAGGACCCCTCGTCTCCCAGCATGGCGTTAACCACACCGGGGAGTGAGAGGTCCTGTCCGATCGCCGCAGTGAGACTGCGGCGCGGCTCCGTCCACGACGGGCACACCTCGAGGGTGTGCTGCGCCGTGTCCTCCGCCGCGCCACAGTCGTGGCACGACGGCGTCTCCTCCCGTCCGATCCGGTGCAGGTACGATCCGAAACACCCGTGCCCGGACAGCACCTGCACCAGACGGAACGAGAGGAACCCGTGCGACCGCTCGAGCCAGTCTCGCAGGACCGGCCCGATCGCGTCGACGGTTCGGCGGCCCGAAGGACTGCGGTGGCGAGGTCCCGCGTCCAGTGGACGACGATGGCGTCCCTCGCCTCCCGCCGGACGGCCTCCCGCTCTTCCGGGGCGGGGGCGTTCCCCTCTCGCCCTCCGCCCCGCCGTCCACTCGTATACTCTGGCGAGCACCACGCCTCGAGTTCCCAAGGCGGGGTGCCGGCCAGAGCACACGCTGCCGCGGAGCCCACCGTGCGGTAGGCCCGCGCCGCCCGCTGAGCTATAGCCCTCTGGGGCGCCCGTAAGGCGGCGGCGTTCTCCCTCCTCTGGAGGGAGTCCTCCCAGATAGGGGCCCCGTAGAGGGCCATACTCTTCAAGATGCCGGCGTACAATTGCCGGCATCGTGCGCTGGGCCCCCCCAGGTTGGGAAGCAACCATGAGAGGGCGCCCGCGGTTTTCAGCAGGCGCGACGACAGCCCGCTAAAATGCGGGCCGAAGCGCCACCTGCTGTCGAGTACGAGGCCCAGATATTTCATCTGGGCCTTGACCTCGATTCTGACGCCTCCACGAAGATGTGGGCGTCAGGTGGGGGGCGCTGCCGAGGTCCGTGGAAAAACACGGCCTCGGTTTGTGCAGCGCCACCGCAAGTCCTAGGCGGCGGATCCTCCCCGCGACCAAGGATCACCCGCCGAGGCCAAGTTGGCCGCCTCCCTGAAGCTCCCCCCCGGGCGGTGAGGAGAGTGTCGTCCGCGTAGCAGACGACACTCGTGCCTCGGAGGAGAGCTCCCCGCAGGAGCCAATCGTAGCGACGTTCCAGAGGAGAGGTCCCACGACCGACCCCTGCGGAAACGCCGGCCCTCGACGGCGTATCGCCGGACTTGTCCAGACCTATTTACCAGGAGGACCGCCCGGTCCTCCAGGTAGCTGGCCAGCAGACGGCGCAGGTAACGAGGCACTCCGTGGAATCGGAGCGCCTCTAGGATGGTGGAGTGGGGAACGGAGTTGAAGGCATTGGCTATGTCGAACGACACGGCAACAATCCGTCCCCCGCCTCCACCGCCTCCTTCACCTGGCCCTTGAGGCAGGCCAGCGCGTCCACGGTGGAACGCTCAGCCCGAAAACCGAACTGAGCGTCCGACAAGTCCGGCCCGATGTCCCGTAAGTGGCCCTTTAGGCGGGCAGCTATTATCCCCTCGAACATTTTACCGACCTCATCGAGCAGGACGATGGGCCGGTATGCCGAGGGGGAGTCTGCCGGGCGGCCCTCCTTGCGGAGGAGGCACAGCTGCCCCTCCTTCCACGGCTTCGGGAACCTCCCCGACGCAAAGCATGCGCTGAAGAGGTCCCGAAACCGCTCCTGCATTTGAGCGGCGGCGATTGCCACCACTCTTGCAGGCACGCCGTCGGGGCCCGAGCCGTTTTCTTGGCGCGGATGCGGAGAATCGCCGCGCCAAGTTCCGACTCCGTGACAGGCGGGGCCTCCTCCGCTTCCTCGTCCAGCGGCGGCGGAGCCTCCTCCAGCGCTGGGCCATCACTGGCGGGGCGAAGTTGCCCCTGCGCGGGAACAGGGGACTGGACCACCCCGTCCAGAAATGAGGGCTCCAGGGTCTCGGCAACCGGGGGACAAAGGGGCGCAACTTGTTGCGCGCTGCTTGTATGGTCTCCCGTAGGGGTCGTTGTCGAGACCCTCCAGCAGCTCGGCTCTCGACGAGTCCCTGGCAGGTGGCGATGGCCCGCTCGAGGACCATTTTTCGCCTCCACGTACACCTCGTAGAGGTGGTCCTCGTCGGCCGGGTCCCGTCGACGCCGCCGCCGGCTCCGCGTGTAGGCCCTCCTCGCCTCCACGCACGCGGCTCGAAGCCCCGCCAGCTGCGTCGACCACCAGTACACGGCCGCGTCTGGGCGGCGGTCGGCTAGACCGAGGCATGCTATGGTTGCATACCTCGGTCAGAGACTCTCTGAGTCGCCCCGCCGCTTCGTCCACGTCCATGCCGGTGGTAGGCGGCGACAGCCAGTCCCGCAGGAACGCCGCTTCCCCCGCTGCCTCCCTGTCCAGGCGGGCTAACAGCCACCGCGGGAACGATGATCGCCCCGAGACGGGCTGCATCCCTCCGGAGACGCTGGCGGAAATGTCGAACCGCACGTAGCGGTGGTCCGACATGGTCTCCATCAGGTCCACCCGCCAGTTCAGCACGCGCGCGGCCAACGCCTGGGTGGCGAAAGTGACGTCCACTATTGAGCCACCCCGACGCCGCACGCATGTCTGGACGCTCCCTCTGTTCAAGAGGGAGAGTCCAGAGGAGGCTGCCCACAGCTCCACCGCCCTCCCGCGAGCGTCGGTGGCCGGGTTGCCCCAGGTCACCGACTTGGCATTCAGGTCTCCCAAGAGGCAGACCCGGACGCGGCACCGCCCTGCCGACCACGGCGGGCAGGACTCCGAGATAAATCTCAAAGTCCCGGAGTGGGCGGTTTGGGGAGAAATAGACCCCCACAAGGGCCAAGTCTCCCCATGCGGCGGCCACGTATCCCGGTCCCCTCTCTAATAGCGAGAGGGGAGGGGGAGTCTGTTGGAAGACCGCGCCGCTAATGCCACCGAGCCGTCCTCGTCACCCAGCCAGCTGCCGGGGATCGAGTAGGGCTCGGCGACCGCCGCTACGTTCACCAACCACTCGGCCATGGCCTGCACTAACAGGTCCTGGGCCGCTCTGCAGTGGTTGGTGTTCGCCTGGAGGATGCGATAGTCGGAACCCATTATTCCGACATCGATCCTCCCTCCTCCGCTACCGCCGCGGAGCTGCAGCTGCAGCGGCGACGACGACGGCGGTGGCAGCGGCGGGTGGCAACAGGGCGAACCTGCGCCGGCACTATGCCCTTCCCTCACGGGAGGCCCTGCACTTGCTGCCCCGTCATTTTGTGGTCCGCGGGGCGGCCACTAGCGGCGCACGCGGCGCAGTGCTGCGCGGTGGCGCGGCAGGTGACACTTTTGTGTCCCTGCTGCCCGCAACGGTAGCACGTGTCCCCCCAGTCGAACTTGGAGGGACACGTGGGTCGGGTGTGGCCGAACGCGAAGCACTTGAAGCAGCGCGTTGGCTGGTCCTCAAGTGCCCGCACCACGGCCGAGCCGAACCCGACGAGCAGCCGCCCCTTGGTCGCAGCAAGGACGGCACCAGCCGCGGCGACCGGGCACTCCACGCGGATGATGCCCATGCCGCGGCGGCCGGGCCTGACGGCTCCAACCTTCACCGCGCCAGCGTCGCAGCCTCCAGCCGCCGCGACGGCCGCCACCACATCCTCTTTGGTGACCGAATCATCGAGATCGCCACCTCCAAGGCTGCGGTCTTGACGGGCCTGCCGACCGTCGCCGCATCCGCGATGACCTCTTGCAACTTTGTTGCGAAGAGGTCTGCGTTCGTGTGCCGCCGCTCCCCCGAGAACTCGAAGATTCGAGCCCCCGGTTAGGGTTCGGCGGCACGTAATGTTGCTGATCCCCAGCTGGGAGGGATCAGCATTGGTACGAGCCCGCCTTAGGACGGGACTCGTACGTCTCGCCCCGCTCCACGGCCGCCGGGGTGATGGTCACGACGACGGCCGCGGTTTTGGGAGGAAACCAGCTTCCTCCCGCCGGCTGGAGCCTTTTTGGCTGCGGGAGTAGCCGCAGCAGGCTTAGCAGCTGCAGCGGGCTTCTTCCCCTTTCCCCTCCTGACCACTTCCGTCCACGACTTGTTGGCCGGGGTGGTGGAGGGAAGAAGGCGTCTACCCCCTGCGATGTCTGGGGGGCCGCCGCCGGAGTGGCAGCCGACCCAGACGCGCCTTCCGTGCCCGTTGCAGGACTCGGGGTTTGAGGAGCCGCCTTGCTCCTCTTGCCCTTACCCTTGCCCTTGGAGGCTTCGGGGCCTGGGGCTGCGCACCCGACGCCGAGCCCGCCACAGGCGCAGGTTCCGACTCCGTCGGTGGGCGACTCTTGTCCGCCGCAAGCGGCGGGCGGAGCCGCCTTTCCGGCAAGAGCCGGTCCTCGATGCCTGCGAAGCAGGCCTCTGGTGAAGGCCCTCTCCTCCATGACAACCCTGCGGATGATGTCCTCAAGGTTGGCAGGGGAGAAGGAGGAGGCCTCCTACCACCGGGGGCTGGGGCGGATTGGGGCAGGCCGGGCCGTGGCGTCAGCCAGCTTCTGATGAAGCTGGCTGACCTCGCCTGCAGGCGATCCACCTTCGCCTGCAGCTGCCGCGTCTCGTCCGTGGCCGTCCGCCCGACCAGCTCCAGGACGATGCCGTGTAGGCTGGCGGCACGGCATTTGAGGGCCTTCTGGAAGGTCCCCTTCAGATTATTGGAGGACTTTGAGGCGACCTCCAGAACCTCCTCTTTGTCCTCGAGCGCCATGCGCTCCAGCTCCGCCAGGGAGTGGTCGGCGTACAGCACACTCGATGCGCCATAGCCAGCCCTCGACCTGGCGATTTGCGCCTGGCGCTCTCTGGCCGCGACCCTCTCCTCCAAGTCCTGCTGGACCTGCGCCCTTTTGGCCAGGTTGAGCTGGCGCTCGGCGTCCGCCAACCCCACATCGTGGGTGCCAGTCGTAGAAGAAGTCGAAGCCTTTTTAGACTTCGACTTCTTCTTCGCCCTCCCCATCGACTCCGAGGAGCCCTCGGACCCGGGCCTCAGGAAGGCCCTCTTCCGCCCAGGGCGGTCGCTGTCGGCCGCCGACGTATCCATGTTGGATTCGTCGGAGTCCGACAGCTCGCCTGGTCCGCTAAAAAAGCTGACCGCGGATGGTGCGCGGTCAGCATCCGACGCTTGAGCGTCGCCGGTGTGGCCCTGAGAAGGGCCTTTTGGTTGGCCCTGAGAAGGGCCTTTTGGTTGGCCCTGAGAAGGGCCGTTTAAATCGCCCAGGGACGAGCGACTCGAGACGAAACGCCCGGAGGCGTCCCGCAGGTTTTTGTTTTTAAAATTTGACATCGTATCTTCGTAAACGACCGCTTGATGCTTACGAAGCACAGCGCACTTTAGCCACCGGTCTGCCACTCCGTTACGGTGGTCAGACACGGCGTTGCCCAGGGGATACTGCGAGGAAGTATGCGCTGTGGGGGATCCCCCAACCTAACCTAACCTAACCTAACCTAACCTAACCTTTTTTTTTTTTTTTTTTTTTTTTTTTTTTTTTTTTTTTTTTTTTTTTTTGCGCTGAGAAATGCTTTATGCATGCCCGTTCGTCGGGGGACGAGACGGGGTATGTGGGACTCCTGTCGGTGTATGACAGTATACCCACTAAAACTCAGCGGTGTTCCCTCGTCGCCGTGGTGGGAGGGTCATGGGAAACCGGCTCAGCCTTTACCAAACCGGCCGGGAACACCTGACCATTCCCGTCCGGCACTGGTGGAGGCCTGTGCAATACAGGCAAGGGTGCCCCCGCACCCGTTGCCTGCTGGCCTCCACCTGGGAGGAGTCGGAGATGATTGTCATACTGACGTCTTCTCCGACCCCTCCTCTGCCTTCGGAGCGGCGCCGCGTGAGGGTCGACCTCCCGCGCGCGCTCCGCCGCCTCCTTCTGGGACATGACGTGTTCACAGAAGGAGGCGACTGCCGCCCAGGACCCCTCGTCTCTCAGCATGGCGTTAACCACACCGGGGAGTGAGAGGTCCTGTCCGATCGCCGCAGTGAGACTGCGGCGCGGCTCCGTCCACGACGGGCACACCTCGAGGGTGTGCTGCGCCGTGTCCTCCGCCGCGCCACAGTCGTGGCACGACGGCGTCTCCTCCCGTCCGATCCGGCGCAGGTACGATCCGAAACATCCGTGCCCGGACAGCACCTGCACCAGACGGAACGAGAGGAACCCGTGCGACCGCTCGAGCCAGTCTCGCAGGACCGGCCCGATCGCGTCGACGGTTCGGCGGCCGAAGACTGCGGTGGCGAGGTCCCGCGTCCAGTGGACGACGATGGCGTCCCTCGCCTCCCGCCGGACGGCCTCCCGCTCTTCCGGGGCGGGGCGTTCCCCTCTCGCCCTCCGCCCCGCCGTCCACTCGTATACTCTGGCGAGCACCCACGCCTCGAGTTCCCAAGGCGGGGTGCCGGCCAGAGCACACGCTGCCGCGGAGCCCACCGTGCGGTAGGCCCGCGCCGCCCGCTGAGCTATGGCCCTCTGGGGCGCCCGTAAGGCGGCCGCGTTCTCCCTCCTCTGGAGGGAGTCCTCCCAGATAGGGGCCCCGTAGAGGGCCATACTCTTCAAGATGCCGGCGTACAGTTGCCGGCATCGTGCGCTGGGCCCCCCCAGGTTGGGAAGCAGCCATGAGAGGGCGCCCGCGGTTTTCAGCAGGCGCGACGACAGCCCGCTCCAAGGACCACCGCGACCAAGGATCCACCCGCCGAGGCCAAGTAGGCCGCCTCCCTGAAGCTCCCCCCCCGGGCGGTGAGGAGAGTGTCGTCCGCGTAGCAGACGACACTCGTGCCTCGGAGGAGAGCTCCCCGCAGGAGCCAATCGTAGCCGACGTTCCAGAGGAGAGGTCCCACGACCGACCCCTGCGGAACGCCGGCCTCGACGGCGTATCGCCGGACTTGTCCAGACCTATTTACCAGGAGGACCGCCCGGTCCTCCAGGTAGCTGGCCAGCAGACGGCGCAGGTATCGAGGCACTCCGTGGAATCGGAGCGCCTCTAGGATGGTGGAGTGGGGAACGGAGTTGAAGGCATTGGCTATGTCGAACATGCCAACCTAACCTAAACCTTTTTTTTATTTTTATTAAGCGGTGAAAAATTCCTAACGCATACCGCACCGTCCGGGGAGACGGTTTGGTTATGTGGGGCTTGCACCCACCAAAAAACACCGCCGTGAGCCTACGCTCGCCTTGGTGGATGAGTCGTGAGGACCGCTACGCATGACGTTCGCGGCCCATCCAGCGCAACCCGTTTCCGGGCACCAAACTCCTTTGGCGATGTCCGGGCTCACCTGAGACATCGCCACCACTCGTGAGGGCCGTTCAAAGCGACGACGATAGACGCCCCGATCTATCGCCCGCTGGCACCTCCTAGGGTGGCATCAGGTCGCCATGGCGCCTCCTCCGCCGCCCTGGCCTCCTGCGACGAATCGCGTCTGCGAGGGAGTCCTCCTCTCTGACGCGCTCAGCCGCCTCCTTCTGCGAGATGACGTCCTCGCAGAAGGACGCCACCGCCTCCCATGCCTCCCCGCTGTCGGCCATGGCCTTGACCACGGCCGGTAAGGAGAGGTCTGCCCCGATTGCTGCTGCGAGAGCACGGCGCTGCACCGCCCAAGCAGGACAATGCTCGAGGGTGTGAAGCGCCGTGTCCTCGCTGCAGCCGCACTGGTGGCACACGGGAGTCGTCTCCCGTCTGGCCACTTTGTGCAGGTATTTGCCAAAGCAGCCGTGACCTGACAATACCTGCACCAGACGGAAGGACAACGTCCCGTGTCGCCTCCGTGTCCACTCTTCTAAGATCGGCTGGATCGCCCCCACGGTCCAGTGACCTGCACTGGGCGTCTCCAGCCTCACCCTCCAAATCCGCAGGGTTTGGGATTGGGCCTCCCTACGCCACCTCGTGACCAGCTCAGGCGGCGGGCGCGTGCCACTCTCCGCCTGCAGGTCTGCGCCACGTCGGTAAACCTCGGCGAGCACCTGCGCCTCTAGATCCCACGGGGGTGTGCCCGCGAGGGCGCACGCCGCTTCCGCTGATATGGTGCGATATCCGCGTATGACCCTGACTGCCATGACTCTCTGTGGCCTCCGCAGTAGAGCCTTGTTCTGGGCAGACAGGGACTCCGCCCACACCGGGGCCCCATAGAGCGCCATCGAGCGAACCACCCCCGTGTACAGCCGCCGGCAAACCACGTTTGGTCCGCCCAGGTTCGGCAACAGCCGGCTAAGGGCGGACGCCGTGCCGATCAGCTTCGGCGCAAGCTGAGCAAAGTGCTCGCCGAAGTTCCACCTCCGGTCCAAAACCAGGCCCAAGTATTTCATGCTTGCCCGTACCGCTATTGGTGCACCACCAATAGTGAGGTGTGCACCGGCTGGTGGCCGTCGTCGGGGCGCATGAAATACTAGGGCCTCCGTCTTTTCGAGGGCCACTTTGAGGCCCATCGCCACGATTCGCCCCACGACGAGGGACGCGCCCTCGACGGCTGAGCGTGCCGCTTCCTCGTAGCTCCCTCCCCGGGCCGTGACGAGAGTGTCATCAGCGTAGCAAATGACGCCCTGCCCGGGGGAGAGCAAACAGCGCAAGGACCAGTCATAGCCTATGTTCCACAAGAGTGGACCCAAGACCGACCCCTGCGGAACACCGCACACGATGGCCCTGCGCACAACTTGGCCGTCGCGTCCCTCGTAGGAGACAAACCGCCCCTGCAGGTAGTCTGCTACCAGCAGCCTCAGGTAGGCGGGCACCTGATGGTAGCGGAGCGCCTCCTCGATGCAGCTGAATGGCAGAGTGTTGAACGCGTTGGCGATGTCTAAAGACACCGCCAACAACACCCCGCCCTGGGCGACTGCATCTTTCGCCTCGGCCTTGAGGCGCAAGATGGCGTCTATCGTCGAACGCCCTGCCCGGAAACCGAACTGGGCGTCCGACAAGTTCGGGCCTACTGCATCTAAGTGCCGGACGATGCGGATAGCGAGAATCTTCTCTAGCATCTTCCCCGCCTCGTCCAGCAAGACAATCGGCCTGTACGCCGATGGAGACTCCGGGGGCCGCCCTGCCTTCTGGAGCAGCACCAGTCGACCCTCCTTCCAGGCCTTAGGGAACCGTCCCGACGTTAGACAGGCGTCAAACAGCTCCCTAAGCCTATCTTCCAGGGCCGCTTCCAGAGAGAGTGCCAACACCCTTGCAGGCACCCCATCCGGTCCGGGGGCAGTCCTCTTGGACCGCGCCCTCAGTATTGCTGCCCCCATCTCTGCGTCAGATATTGGGGGAGTCTCCACCTCCACATCTTGGTCGGCCTCCGCTTCGGCCATTGGCGGGGAAGGGTGATCCGCTCGATCTGGGAAGAGTGTCTCCACGACCCTGACGAGGAACTGAGGCTGGAGGGTTTCCGTCAGTGGGGGGCCTTGGGCACGGAGTTTTTTCCGCGTCGCACGGTACGGACGCCCCCAGGGATCACGGTTTAGATCCTCCAGTGCCTCAGCTCTCGATTGCTCCTTCGATCGACAGATCGCCAACTGCAGAGCCCCCCGAGCGTTGCGGTATGACTCATGCAATTGGGTCTGTAGGATCTCCAGCTCTTCATCACGGCGGCGTAATCTGCGAACCGGTGAGTAGATCCTCCGGGCAATTATACAGGCCGCGCGGAGGTCTGCTATCTCCTGGGACCACCAGTAGACCGCCCGCTTTGGAGGATGCTTTCGGAAGCGAGGCATGGCTGCATCGCAAACAGCCGTCATGGCTTCGCGAAAGCGGTCAGCCCCGACGTCGAC
Organism: Noctua fimbriata; assembly: GCA_905163415.1. Lineage (NCBI taxonomy): Eukaryota > Metazoa > Arthropoda > Insecta > Lepidoptera > Noctuidae > Noctua > Noctua fimbriata. The sequence continues at coordinate 13,072,740 of LR990948.1, read as the reverse complement.
ACCCTCTGCTGCAGGCGGCGAGGACAGCCAAGCCTGGACAATGGCTGCTTCCTCTAGGAGGTCCCCGTCAAGCCGCCTCGACGCCCACCGTGGGAACTGCCTAGCGTTAGGTCTTGGATTCACTGTTGGGCCCGAAGAGGCGGAGACATCCATACAGATGTACAGGTGATCCGATAGTGTCTCCACACTCTCTAGGACCCGCCAACCCTGAACCCGTGCGGCGACAGCAGGGGTAGCGAACGAGAGGTCCACTATTGACCCCCCGTGGTGCCGGACGCACGTGTTAACGGAGCCCCTGTTTAAAAGACAGAGGCCCGCAGCCGCTGCCCATTCCTCGACCGCCTCTCCCCTGACGTCCGTCCCGGGGGACCCCCACGCGGTGGACTTCGCGTTGAAGTCCCCCACGACGATGGCGTGGGACGGCATCATTCGTCGAACCGAGGTCCCCAGGCGGTCCAGGAAGTCCTCGAACTCCGCTAGGCTCCTGTTTGGGGAGAAATAAACTCCGAAGAGAATTATGTCCCCCCAGGTGACCGCAACAAATCCTCGACTCCTCTCTCTGATGGAAAGTGGCGCCGAGGAGCTGATAATAGCGACGGAGCCGTCAATGTCCCCTACCCAGTCAGGACGTTCCGGGACGAAGTACGGCTCCGCCACTATGGCCACACCTATCGTCCGCTCCGCCATGGTTTGGAGAACCAAGTCCTGCGCACCAGCGCAGTGGTTCAAGTTCGCCTGGAGGAGAGAATGAAAACGGACCGGGTCCATAATTAGTCCGTAATCATTATCGCCCCCTGTGATGGCTCCTCCAATCGCACTGCGCCGGAAGCAGTCGGGAGCAGAGATGTCAGACCGTCCCTGCTAGAACGGACCGGCGGCCTGCAGTCCTTTCTGCCGGCGACGTGGCCGGTCGGTCGTCCTGCCGCCGCGCACAGTAAGCAGTGCGGGTCGGCAGCGCACGAGGACGCCGGATGCCCCGGCTCACCGCAGCGGAAACAGTGTCCACTGAGGTCGACGCCAGTGTTGCACCTCCGGCCCACGTGTCCCAATCCCCAGCACTTGTAGCACCTCATGGGCCGAGCGTCCAGAACCATGACTCTGGCAGAGCTCCAACCCACCAAAAGCCGGCTGGCGTCGGCCAGCTGTTTTGCCACTGCAACGGGGCAACGGATCCAGATGGAGCTGGCGCCTCCCGGGCCAGATCGTATTGGACCGATTCGGACCGCGTCCGACGAGCACCCAGTCTTACGCACAATCGCGTCCTGCACGTCCTGCCCGGACACGGAGTCGTCAAGCCCTGAGATGCGCAGTTCAGCGCACTTCGTCGGCCTGGAGACCTTGACCTCCTCTGCGAAGACCGCTCGCAGTTTCTCTGCAACGCGGTCTGCCCCAACAGTGCCTTCGGCCCCTGGGAACTCCAGCATGCGGGCCCCGGTTAAGGCTTGTCGGAACCTGACATCTGTTATGCCAAGCTCCTCCAGGTTTACGGCTTGTCTGGCCTTGGTGAGGACAGCCGCGTATGTGACGCCCCTGTCCACTGCTTCAGGCTGCAGAGTGAGTACTACCGCAGCAGACCTGGGCGCACGAAGCCCTCTCTTTGCGTTCTTGCCCTTCTTAGGCCCGGAAGACTTGTCTCCCTGAGCGGTGGAGGCCGCCACAGTTTTTTGGGGCACGGAAGACGAAGTTCCTTCGTTCTTCTTCTTCTTCTTCTTCTTCCCGTTCTTCCTCCTCCTTGCGGTCTGCCAGCCGTCACTGGCAGGCGCCGATGGGTCTGCATTGGGGGCTCGTGTTTTGGCCGTTGGGACGGACCCACTCGGAGGAGCACCCCTTTGCGTCTCAGGCACCGTAGACGGCACCTGAGAAGCCACGGAAGGCTGTTTAGGCCTGTTGCCAGTGCCGCCAGCGCTGCTAGCAGGAGCCGCCACACTCCTGCGGTCTGCTGCCAGAGGCGGACGAACGGTCCTCGCCGGCAGAAGGCGTTCCTCGATGCCAGCAAACCGGGCATCCATCATTTTCCCGATCTGGGAAACGATGTTTTCCCGATCTGGGAAACGATGGCATGCGCCTGCATCTCGCTCATAGATGTGACCTGCGGGAGCGACTTGTCCGGAGCAGAAGAACACCTTGGATCTACGGGCCCCGACTGCGGCGGACCTTCCGGCCTTACCCGGAGACCCACGACTTCCTCCCGCAGAGCCACCATCTCTTGACGGAGAGCTTCGACCTCCATCCGCAGTCGGTCGTTCAGCAGGTGGAGCCTTCGAGTCTCTTCACTGGAGCTCCTGCTAGCGAGCCCCTCTATAGCCAGTCTGACCCGCTCTGCTGCCTCTCTGATTGCCCGCTGACTCGTGCCCTTTAAGTTTTTGGACTTTCGAGTGGTGTCCAAAACCACCTCGATGTCCAGTAGGGCTCTTTTTTCGAGTTCCTCTGCTGTGATGGAGGAACTCTGCCCGTTTAGAGGAACCTCAGCGCTGACAGGCGCATCCACACTCTCCTCTACAGGTGCATTGACGGCCAATTGGCACGCCGGAGACACGCTCATTGCCCCGTCGGAGTCGCTAACTCCGCTGGCCATCGGCGTATCAGGGCGCTTCAGGAAGCGGCCCCGAGTGTCGCGTGACGGTGCCGGAGTGTTTGCTCCGGAAGGCAACCCGCGTCCTCTGCCCCTCCTGGTTGTCGACACCTTGGGGGCCGGCAGGTTCTCCTCGCTAGAGGACAAACCCGCCGAAGCCGCCTCCGACCCACAGACACGCGGCCGCTTTCCCCAAAACTTGGAGGGAGCGGCCGCAACGGCTTGCGAAAGGGCGGGTGTGTTGTCGAAGGTAGACGACATACCACCCACCCTCTCCAAAACCACGCGAGGCTCCGCTGGAGCATCCGCTCCTGGCCTCAGTGACGCAGTGCCAGAGTCCGACACTGCGTCCGACGCGTGGCGCTCGACCCGTCCTCGATTAAAATTAAAAGAGATGAGGTCTTCAAAAGACCTCGATCTCGAGGAGCCTCCTCGGCTCTGGTTGCCATCGGCAAGCGGAAAACGTCTGTTGCCCCCCCCAGAATACGAGGGGCTTGACGATCCCAAAGGGATCGTGGCGGATTCTCCAGCTGCTGAGCAGCTGGTACCGCCCTGGGGTAAAATATTCCAGATCGTTTTTTTCATTTTTTTTTTTTTTCCTTTGAAGGGTGTGGTCCCTCTCTCCTTACTTTCATCGTTTCCCCCCCCCCCCCCAATGACCATTCCATCACCCTCTCAGTCACGTCTGATAGGCAGACGCGTACCAGAGCATGTGAAAACAGGATCCCAAACCCAGATTCACTCCCCGAGGACCCCGAGGACCCCGAGGAGTGAATCTCCAATCACGTACCGTCCGATGAACCCGCTCCGTGAGCCATCGCACGGTACACGATGTGTCCCTCCCCATATTCACACTCCGATGACTCGGAGCGTGAATCGCGCACTGCCCGGGACGTCGGACAGGGCACCCCTCGCAAGAGTCTGAAGCGACTCCGGCGTGTGTGTCTCTCTTAGTCTGGTCTCTCACTTGGAATGGGAAAACTCCAAGATCATTGAGACACTCAAGCCCCACCACGACGACAACGTGGAGACACCCTCGGTGGGGCCCAACAACCTAACCTTTTTTTTTTTTTTTTTTTTTTTTTTCGCTGAGAAATGCTTTATGCATGCCCGTTCGTCGGGGGACGAGACGGGGTATGTGGGACTCCTGTCGGTGTATGACAGTATACCCACTAAAACTCAGAGGTGTTCCCTCGTCGCCGTGGTGGGAGGGTCATGGGAAACCGGCTCAGCCTTTACGTCCACAACCCTCCCGGCGCATGCCCGCCTAGTTGGCGGGCCCCGCTAGCCCCCCAGGTTGGTGGGCAACGGGAATGGCCGGGAACACCTGGCCATTCCCGTCCGGCACTGGTGGAGGCCTGTGCAATACAGGCAAGGGTGCCCCCGCACCCGTTGCCTGCTGGCCTCCACCTGGCAGGAGTCGGAGATGACTGTCATACTGACGTCTTCTCCGACCCCTCCTCTGCCTTCGGAGCGGCGCCGCGTGAGGGTCGACCTCCCGCGCGCGCTCCGCCGCCTCCTTCTGGGACATGACGTGTTCACAGAAGGAGGCGACTGCCGCCCAGGACCCCTCGTCTCTCAGCATGGCGTTAACCACACCGGGGAGTGAGAGGTCCTGTCCGATCGCCGCAGTGAGACTGCGGCGCGGCTCCGTCCACGACGGGCACACCTCGAGGGTGTGCTGCGCCGTGTCCTCCGCCGCGCCACAGTCGTGGCACGACGGCGTCTCCTCCCGTCCGATCCGGCGCAGGTACGATCCGAAACACCCGTGCCCGGACAGCACCTGCACCAGACGGAACGAGAGGAACCCGTGCGACCGCTCGAGCCAGTCTCGCAGGACCGGCCCGATCGCGTCGACGGTTCGGCGGCCGAAGACTGCGGTGGCGAGGTCCCGCGTCCAGTGGACGACGATGGCGTCCCTCGCCTCCCGCCGGACGGCCTCCCGCTCTTCCGGGGCGGGGCGTTCCCCTCTCGCCCTCCGCCCCGCCGTCCACTCGTATACTCTGGCGAGCACCCACGCCTCGAGTTCCCAAGGCGGGGTGCCGGCCAGAGCACACGCTGCCGCGGAGCCCACCGTGCGGTAGGCCCGCGCCGCCCGCTGAGCTATGGCCCTCTGGGGCGCCCGTAAGGCGGCGGCGTTCTCCCTCCTCTGGAGGGAGTCCTCCCAGATAGGGGCCCCGTAGAGGGCCATACTCTTCAAGATGCCGGCGTACAATTGCCGGCATCGTGCGCTGGGCCCCCCCAGGTTGGGAAGCAGCCATGAGAGGGCGCCCGCGGTTTTCAGCAGGCGCGACGACAGCCCGCTAAAATGCGGGCCGAAGCGCCACCTGCTGTCGAGTACGAGGCCCAGATATTTCATCTGGGCCTTGACCTCGATTCTGACGCCCTCCACGAAGATGTGGGCGTCAGGTGGGGGGCGCTGCCGAGGTCCGTGGAAAAACACGGCCTCGGTTTTGTGCAGCGCCACACTCCTGCGGTCTGCTGCCAGAGGCGGACGAACGGTCCTCGCCGGCAAAAGGCGTTCCTCGATGCCAGCAAACCGGGCATCCATCATTTTCCCGATCTGGGAAACGATGGCATGCGCCTGCATCTCGCTCATAGATGTTACCTGCGGGAGCGACTTCTCCGGAGCAGACGAACACCTTGGATCTACGGGCCTCGACTGCGGCGGACCTTCCGGCCGTACCCGGAGACCCACGACTTCCTCCCGCAGGGCCACCATCTCTTGACGGAGAGCTTCGACCTCCATCCGCAGTCGGTCGTTCAGCAGGTGGAGCCTTCGAGTCTCTTCACTGGAGCTCCTGCTAGCGAGCCCCTCTATAGCCAGTCTGACCCGCTCTGCTGCCTCTCTGATTGCCCGCTGACTCGTGCCCTTTAAGTTTTTGGACTTTCGAGTGGTGTCCAAAACCACCTCGATGTCCAGTAGGGCTCTTTTTTCAAGTTCCTCTGCTGTGATGAAGGAACTCTGCCCGTTTAGCGGAACCTCAGCGATGACAGGCGCATCCGCACTCTCCTCTACAGTCGCGTTGACGGCCATTTGGCACGCCGGCGACACGCTCATTGCCCCGTCGGAGTCACTCACTCTGGCAGCCGGCGTATCGGGGAGCTTCAAAAAGCGGCCCCGGGAGTCGCGCGATGCCACCGAAGCGCTCGCACCGGAAGGCAACCCGCGTCCTCTGCCCCTCCTGGTTGTCGACACCTTGGGGGCCGGCAGGTTCTCCTCGCTAGAGGACAAACCCGCCGAAGCCGCCTCCGACCCACAGACACGCGGCCGCTTTCCCCAAAACTTGGAGGGAGCGGCCGCAACGGCTTGCGAAAGGGCGGGTGTGTTGTCGAAGGTAGACGACATACCACCCACCCTCTCCAAAACCACGCGAGGCTCCGCTGGAGCATCCGCTCCTGGCCTCAGTGACGCAGTGCCAGAGTCCGACACTGCGTCCGACGCGTGGCGCTCGACCCGTCCTCGATTAAAATTAAAAGAGATGAGGTCTTCAAAAGACCTCGATCTCGAGGAGCCTCCTCGGCTCTGGTTGCCATCGGCAAGCGGAAAACGTCTGTTGCCCCCCCCAGAATACGAGGGGCTTGACGATCCCGAAGGGATCGTGGCGGATTCTCCAGCTGCTGAGCAGCTGGTACCGCCCTGGGGTAAAATATTCCAGATCGTTTTTTCATCTTTTTTTGTTTTCCTTTGAAGGGTGTGGTCCCTCTCTCCTTACTTTCATCGTTTCCCCCCCCCCCCCCCAATGACCATTCCATCACCCTCTCAGTCACGTCTGATAGGCAGACGCGTACCAGAGCTTGTGAAAACAGGATCCCAAACCCAGATTCACTCCCCGAGGACCCCCAGGACCCCGAGGAGTGAATCGCCAATCACGTACCGTCCGATGAACCCGCTCCGTGAGCCATCGCACGGTACACGAAGTGTCCGTGAAACCGCCCCTGCAGGTAGTCTGCTACCAGCAGCCTCAGGTAGGCGGGCACCTGATGGTAGCGGAGCGCCTCCGCGATGCAGCCGAATGGCAGAGTGTTGAACGCGTTGGCGATGTCTAAAGACACCGCCAACAACACCCCGCCCTGGGCGACTGCATCTTTCGCCTCAGCCTTGAGGCGCAAGATGGCGTCTATCGTCGAACGCCCTGCCCGGAAACCGAACTGGGCGTCCGACAGGTTCGGGCCTACTGCATCTAAGTGCCGGACGATGCGGATAGCGAGAATCTTCTCTAGCATCTTCCCCGCCTCGTCCAGCAAGACAATCGGCCTGTACGCCGATGGAGACTCCGGGGGCCGCCCTGCCTTCTGGAGCAGCACCAGTCGACCCTCCTTCCAGGCCTTAGGGAACCGTCCCGACGTTAGACAGGCGTCAAACAGCTCCCTAAGCCTATCTTCCAGGGCCGCTTCCAGAGAGAGTGCCAACACCCTTGCAGGCACCCCATCCGGTCCGAGGGCAGTCCTCTTGGACCGCGCCCTCAGAATTGCTGCCCCCATCTCCGCGTCAGATATTGGGGGAGTCTCCACCTCCACATCTTGGTCGGCCTCCGCTTCGGCCATTGGCGGGGAAGGGTGATCCGCTCGATCCGGGAAGAGTGTCTCCATGACCCTGACGAGGAACTGAGGCTGGAGGGTTTCCGTCAGTGGGGGGCCTTGGGCACGGAGTTTTTTCCGCGCCGCACGGTACGGACGCCCCCAGGGATCACGGTTTAGATCCTCCAGTGCCTCAGCTCTCGATTGCTCCTTCGATCGACAGATCGCCAACTGCAGAGCCCCCCGAGCGTTGCGGTATGACTCATGCAATTGGGTCTGTAGGAACTCCAGCTCTTCATCACGGCGGCGTAATCTGCGAACCTGTGAGTAGATCCTCCGGGCAATTATACAGGCCGCGCGGAGGTCTGCTATCTCCTGGGACCACCAGTAGACCGCCCGCTTTAGAGGTTGCTTTCGGAAGCGAGGCATGGCTGCATCGCACACAGCCGTCATGGCTTCGCGAAAGCGGTCAGCCTCGACGTCGACACCCTCTGCTGCAGGCGGCGAGGACAGCCAGGCCTGGACAATGGCTGCTTCCTCTAGGAGGTCCCCGTCAAGCCGCCTCGATGCCCACCGTGGGAACTGCCGAGCGTTAGGTCTTGGATGCACTGTTGGGCCCGAAGAGGCGGAGACATCCATACAGATGTACAGGTGATCCGATAGTGTCTCCACACTCTCTAGGACCCGCCAACCCTGAACCCGTGCGGCGACAGCAGGGGTAGCGAACGAGAGGTCCACTATTGACCCCCCGTGGTGCCGGACGCATGTGTTAACGGAGCCCCTGTTTAAAAGACAGAGGCCCGCAGCCGCTGCCCATTCCTCGACCGCCTCCCCCCTGACGTCCGTCCCGGGGGACCCCCACGCGGTCGACTTCGCGTTGAAGTCCCCCACGACGATGGCGTGGGACGGCATCATTCGTCGAACCGAGGTCCCTAGGCGGTCCAGGAAATCCTCGAACTCCGCTAGGCTCCTGTTTGGGGAGAAATAAACTCCGAAGAGAATTATGTCCCCCCAGGTGGCCGCAACAAATCCTCGACTCCTCTCTCTGATGGAAAGTGGCGCCGAGGAGCTGATAATAGCGACGGAACCGTCAATGTCACCTACCCAGTCAGGACGAGCCGGGACGAAGTACGGCTCCGCCACTATGGCCACACCTATCGTCCGCTCCGCCATGGTTTGTAGAACCAAGTCCTGCGCACCAGCGCAGTGGTTCAAGTTCGCCTGGAGGAGAGAATGAAAACGGACCGGGTCCATAATTAGTCCGTAATCATTATCGCCCCCTGCGATGGCTCCTCCAATCGCACTGCGCCGGAAGCAGTCGGGAGCAGAGAGGTCAGACCGTCCCTGCTAGAACGGACCGGCGGCCTGCAGTCCTTTCTGCCGGCGACGTGGCCGGTCGGTCGTCCTGCCGCCGCGCACAGTAAGCAATGCGGGTCGGCAGCGCACGCGGACGCCGGATGCCCCGGCTCACCGCAGCGGAAACAGTGTCCGCTGAGGTCGACGCCAGAGTTGCACCTCCGGCCCACGTGTCCCAATCCCCAGCACTTGTAGCACCTCATGGGCCGAGCGTCCAGAACCATGACTCTGGCAGAGCTCCAACCCACCAAAAGCCGGCCGGCGTCGGCCAGCTGTTTTGCCACTGCAACGGGGCAACGGATCCAGATAGAGCTGGCGCCTCCCGGGCCAGATCGAATTGGACCGACTCGGACCGCGTCCGACGGGCAGCCAGTCTTACGCGCAATCGCGTCCTGCACGTCCTGCCCGGACACGGAGTCTTCAAGCCCTGAGATGCGCAGTTCAGCGCACTTCGTCGGCCTGGAGACCTTGACCTCCTCTGCGAAGACCGCTCGCAGTTTCTCTGCAACGCGGTCTGCCCCAACAGTGCCTTCGGCCCCTGGGAACTCCAGCATGCGGGCCCCGGTTAAGGCTTGTCGGAACCTGACATCTGTTATGCCAAGCTCCTCCAGGTTTACGGCTTGTCTGGCCTTGGTGAGGACGGCCGCGTATGTGACGCCCCTGTCCACTGCTTCAGGCTGCAGAGTGAGTACTACCGCAGCAGACCTGGGCGCACGAAGCCCTCTCTTGGCGTTCTTGCCCTTCTTAGGCCCGGAAGACTTGTCTCCCTGAGCGGTAGAGACCGCCACAGTCTTTTGGGGCAAGGAAGACGAAGTTCCTTCGTTCTTCTTCTTCTTCTTCCTCCTCCTTGCGGTCTGCCAGCCGTCACTGGCAGACGCCGATGGGTCTGCATTGGGGGCTCTTTTGGCCGTTGGGACGGACCCACTCGGGGGAGCACCCCTTTGCGTCTCAGGCACCGTAGACGGCACCTGAGAAGCCACGGAAGGCTGTTTAGGCCTGTTGCCAGTGCCGCCAGCGCTGCTAGCAGGAGCCGCCACACTCCTGCGGTCTGCTGCCAGAGGCGGACGAACGATCCTCGCCGGCAGAAGGCGTTCCTCGATGCCAGCAAACCGGGCATCCATCATTTTCCCGATCTGGGAAACGATGGCATGCGCCTGCATCTCGCTCATAGATGTGACCTGTGGGAGCGACTTCTCCGGAGCAGAAGAACACCTTGGATCTACGGGCCCCGACTGCGGCGGACCTTCCGGCCTTACCCGGAGACCCACGACTTCCTCCCGCAGAGCCGCCATCTCTTGACGGAGAGCTTCGACCTCCATCCGCAGTCGGTCGTTCAGCAGGTGGAGCCTTCGAGTCTCCTCACTGGAGCTCCTGCTGGCGAGCCCCTCTATGGCCAGTCTGACCCGCTCTGCTGCCTCTCGAATTGCCCGCTGACTGGTGCCCTTTAAGTTTTTGGACTTTCGAGTGGTGTCCAAAACCACCTCGATGTCCAGTAGGGCTCTTTATTCAAGTTCCTCTGCTGTGATGGAGGAACTCTGCCCGTTTAGCGGAACCTCAGCGCTGACAGGCGCATCCGCACTCTCCTCTACAGTCGCGTTGACGGCCATTTGGCACGCCGGCGACACGCTCATTGCCCCGTCGGAGTCACTCACTCTGGCCGCCGGCGTATCGGGGAGCTTCAAAAAGCGGCCCCGGGAGTCGCGCGATGCCACCGAAACGCTTGCACCGGAAGGCAACCCGCGTCCTCTGCCCCTCCTGGTTGTCGACACCTTGGGGGCCGGCAGGTTCTCCTCGCTAGAGGACAAACCCGCCGAACCCGTGTCCAGCTCACAGACACGCGGCCGCTTCCCCCAAAACTTGGAGGGAGCAGCCGCAACTGTTCGCGGTGTGTCATCTACCTCCGACAACACACTGACCCTCTCTAGCACCACGCGAGGCTCCACTGGAGCCTCTGCTCCCGGCCTACGTGACGCAGTGCCAGATTCCGACACTGCGTCCGTCGCTTGGCGCTCGACCCTTCCTCGGTCATTGCTAAAAGAGATGAGGTCTTCAAAAGACCTCGATCTCGAGGAGCCTCCTCGGCTCTGGTTGCCATCGGCAAGTGGAAAACGTCTGTTGCCCCCCCCAGAATACGAGGGGCTTGACGATCCCGAAGGGATCGTGGCGGATTCTCCAGCTGCTGAGCGGCTGGTACCGCCCTGGGGTATAATATTGCAGATCGTTTTTTTCATGGTAATTTTGTTTCCTTTGGAGGGTGTGGTCCCTATCTCCTTACTTTCCATCGTTCCCCCCCCCCCCCTTATGACTAGTCTATCGCCCTCACAGTCACGTCTGATGGGCAGACGCGTACCAGAGGGCGACAATATTACATACCAAAACATGCCCCGCAACGGTGGCCCGTCGCGTGGCACGTAACGGAAGATCCCCGACCCCGATTCACTCCCCGGGGACCCCGAGGAGTGAATCGCCAATCACGTACCGTCCGATGAGCTCGCTCCGTGAGCCATCGCACGGCACACGATGTGTCCCTCCCCATATTCACACTCCGATGACTCGGAGCGTGAATCGCGCACTGCCCGGGACGTCGGACAGGGCACCCCTCGCAAGAGTCTGAGGCGACTCCGGCGTGTGTGTCTCTCTTAGTCTGGTCTCTCACTTGGAATGGGAAAACTCCAAGATCATTGAGACACTCAAGCCCCACCACGACGACAACGTGGAGACACCCTCGGTGGGGAGCTGATGGGGAACCTTTTTTTTTTTTTTTTTTTTTCGCTGAGAAATGCTTTATGCATGCCCGTTCGTCGGGGGACGAGACGGGGTATGTGGGACTCCTGTCGGTGTATGACAGTATACCCACTAAAACTCAGCGGTGTTCCCTCGCACACTTGCGTCGGGGGGCAACGGGATCTGATGCGACTTCCGCTGCCCCGGACTAGTGCCGGCCCGCCTGACCTGCGGGCCTCGTCCCGGGGGGGAGTGAGGTGTGAAACTCCCCCCGTTACGTCTGAGAGAGGCGCGCGTGGAACACTACGCGCCGCCGTCTCGGGTCCAGTGTGATCGGGGGCGACGGATGTCCCCGAATCCGTCGCCCCTGGACCAATTTAGGGGGGCCGGAAGAGGGCGTTGTCCGCCCTCTGCCGACGCCCGGTGCGTCTGCTGCGGGATGGGCGGGAGCTCGTAATCTCCCTCTCCCTTTCCGCAGCCTCCTTCTGCGACATGACGGTTTCGCAGAAGGACACCACCGCGTCCCAGGACTCTGCGCTGCCGACCATCGAGCGAACGACGGTCGGCAGCGACAGGTCTCCTCCTACCTCCGTAACGAGCGCACGGCGCGGCTCATCCCACGCGGCGCACTCGGCCAGCGTATGCCGCGCCGTGTCCTCCAGACAGTGGACGCAGTGATGGCACCGGGCATCCGGCTCCCTGCTTATGCGACACAGGTACTTCCCGAAGCAGCCGTGCCCCGAGAGCACCTGCGTCGCCCGAAACGTCAGGGAGCCGTGCTTCCTCCCGAGCCAGTCGTCGAGTACTGGCCGGATCGCCATCGCCATCGCTCTCTGCGGTCTGCGCAGAACGGCGATAGTGCGGGCCGTCAGGTCTGTCGCCCAAATCGGGGCCCCGTAAAGGGCCATCGATCGCACGATCCCCACGTACAACCGCCTACAGGCGGTGCTCGGGCCCCCCAGATTGGGAAGCAGCGTTGACAGCGCGCCCGCCGCGCCCATCAACTTGGGCACCAGCCGCTGAAAGTGGGGGCCGAAGTCCCAACGGCTGTCGAGCACCAATCCTAAGTACTTCATGGTTGACTCGACAGCGATCCGGACCCCACCGACCACAATGTGTGATCCCAACGGCGGCGCCCGTCGGGGGCCATGAAAAGCAATGGCCCCCGACTTGTTGAGGGCTACTTCCAGCCCCAGGCGTCGTATGCGGCTCACCACCTGTGAGACCGCAGCCGTAGCCAGCAACGCTGCCTCCCTGTACGAGCTCCCCCGAGCCGTGACCAGCGTGTCGTCCGCATAACACGTCAGGTCCACTCCCGGCGGGAGCTCGCACCGCAAAACCCAGTCGTACCCGATGTTCCACAGGGGTGGGCCCAGAACCGACCCCTGCGGAACACCGCACGACATCTCGCGACGGCCCGTGCCGTCGCGTCCCATGTAGGTGACACACCTTCCAGACAGATAAGCCCCCACAATGTTGCGGAGGTAGGAAGGCACCCGATGGTATCGCAGGGCCTCCCATTTTTTTTTTTTTTTTTTTTTTTGTTCTCGGTGTGGAAATCCTCAATGGATGTCCTCCGCCCGGGGGAGAGCGGAGGGGTCTGTCAGACTCGTACTGACTAAAACCACACCGGTGTTCCCTCGCACACTTGCACCGGGGATCATGGGAACTAGTGCGCCTTCCACGATCCCCGGCTAGTGCCGGCCCGCTTCTGCGGGCCTCCTCAGTTCCGCGGGGGGAGTGAGGTGTACACCCCCCGCGACTTCCAATAGGGGCGCGCGTGGAACACTACGCGCCACCGCCTCGGGTCCAGTTATATGAAGGGACGGCGGACGTCCCCAAGTCCACCGTCCCTCTGCACCCGTTTAGGGGGGCTGGAAGAGGGCGTTGTCCGCCCTCCGCCGACGCCCGGTACGTCTGCTGCGGGTCGGGAGAGTGGTCTCGGCCTCCCTCATCCTTTCCGCAGCCTCCTTCTGTGAGATGACGGTTTCACAGAAGGAGATCACCGCATCCCACGACTCCGCGCTCCCGACCATCGAACGAGCGACGGCCGGCAGCGACAGGTCGGTTCCGACTTCTGTAATGAGGGCACGGCGCGGCTCCTCCCATGCGGCACACTCTGCCAGCGTATGCCGCGCCGTGTCCTCCAAGCAGTGGACGCAGTGATGACACCGGGCGTCCGGCTCCCTGTTTATGCGACACAGGTACTTCCCGAAGCAACCATGCCCCGAGAAAACCTGCGTCGCCCGAAACGACAGGGAGCCGTGCCTCCGCTCGAGCCATTCCTCGAGCACCGGTCGGATCGCCTCGATGGTAGCGAGACCGGCGGTAGGGCGCAAAAGCCTGTTCCGCCACTCCGCCACCAGGACCTCGCGGAGCTGGGACCGACGCAGATCGATCTCTCGCTGCATCGGCTCACCGCCCCGCGTCCGCGCCTCCTCGCGCCACCGGTACAGCGACGCGAGGACCCTCGCCTCTAGGTCCCAGGGTGGCGACCCGGCCAGTGCACATGCCGCCTCGTAGGAGATTGTGCGATACCCCCTGATAGACCTGACGGCCATCGCCCTCTGCGGTTTGCGCAGTATCGCGATGCTTCCAGCCGTCAGGTCAGTGGCCCACACCGGGGCCCCGTACAGGGCCATGGATCGCAGGACCCCTAGGTACAATCTCCTACAGGCGGTGCTCGGGCCCCCCAGATTGGGAAGCAGCGTTGCGAGCGCGCCCGCCGCGCCCATCAACTTGGGCACCAGCCGCCGGAAGTGGGGGCCAAAGTCCCAACGGCTGTCGAGCACCAATCCTAGGTACTTCATGGTGGACTCGACAGCAATTTGGGTACCCCCGACCACAATATGTGATCCCGGCGGCGGCGCCCGCCGGGGGCCATGAAAGACCATGGCCTCCGACTTGTTGAGGGCCACCTCCAGGCCCAGGCGCCGTATGCGGCTCACAACCTGCGAGACCGCAACCGTTGCTAGCAACGCTGCCTCCCAGTACGAGCTCCCCCGGGCCGTGACCAGCGTGTCGTCGGCGTAACACACCAGGGCCACACCCGGTTGGAGCTCGCCTCTCAGCACCCAGTCGTACCCGATGTTCCACAGGGGTGGGCCCACGACTGAACCCTGTGGAACACCGCACGACATGTTGCGCCGGCCTCCGCCGTCGCGTCCCCTGTAGGTGACACACCTTTCTGCCAAATAAGCCCCAACGATGCGACGGAGGTACGGGGGCACCCTGTGGTAGCACAGCGCCTCCCGAATACAGCTCCAGGGCAGGGTGTTAAAAGCGTTGGAGATGTCCAAGGACACCGCCAACATCACCCCACCCCGGGACACCGCTTCCTCCGCCAGGACTCTTACCCGCATTATGGCGTCCACAGTGGAGCGCCCATGCCGAAAGCCGAACTGGCTATCGTCCAGATCCGGCCCCTCTCTGTACAAGTGGCCAGCGAGGCGGGCAGCAATGATCCGTTCGAAAAGCTTACCCACCTCGTCCAGCAGCACTATGGGCCGGTAAGCGGACGGCGAGTCCGCTGGGCGCCCCGCCTTCCTGAGCAGGACCAAACGACCCGTTTTCCACTGATTAGGGAATTGGCCCCGCTCAAGACAAGCTGAGTAGAGTCCTCTCAGCTGGGGCTCTAGTTCTTTCAGAGCGAGGGCAAGCGCGCCACCGGGAACTCCGTCGGGCCCCGGGGCAACGGTTTTGGCCCGAAGCCGCGTTATTGCCGCCCTCATCTCTGCTTGTGTCACCTCAGGGACGCTGACGTCCTCGTCATCCTGTGACTCTGTGGCTGTGGGCAAAGCCATCGGCGGCGGTATGTGCTCTTCTCTAGCAGGAAAGAGAGTTGCGACTACTTCCTCCAGCAGCTGAGGCTGTAGACTCTCAGTGAGTGGGGGCGCCCAGGCACGAAGTTTCCCTCGGACCGCACGATAAGGGCGCCCCCACGGATTAACGTCTAGTGTCAACAACATCTCTTCCCTAGCTCGGGTCTTAGCCTCGCCGACGGCCAGCCACAGAGCCTCCTTCGCCGCGCGGTACACCTCATACAGCGCGGCCTCTTCTTCCGGAACCCGACGACGTCTCCTCCGGTATCGGGTGTACTGGCGTCTCACCTCCACGCACGCCACGCGCAGCTGCGCGATGACGGTGGACCACCAGTACAGCTGGCGCCTTGTGGGTTGTCTGACACGGGGCATAGACGCATCGCAAATTTGCGTCATTGCCCCGCGGAACCACTGCGCCTCCGCTTCGACGTCGACGGGTTCGTTCGACGGTGTTTCCCGGACCCAGGCTTGCAGGATTGCGGCCTCCTCGAGAAGTTCCCTGTCGATTCTCTTGTACGACCAGCGAGGACCGTCCATTTGCGGGGCCGACGGGCGACCACCGCCCGCAGTCTGGGTGGAGACGTCAAATCGAATGTATCGATGGTCCGACAGCGTCTCCACCCCTACAGCAACTCGCCAGTCGCGTACACGGCCCGCGACAGCGGAGCTTGCGAACGACACGTCCACTATGGACCCGCCTCGCTGCCGCACGCACGTGTACACCGAGCCCCGATTCAGGACGGTCAGGCCGGTTTCGACCGCCCACTCCTCCAACACCTCACCCCTAGGATCGGTGATCGGGGATCCCCAAGCCGCAGACTTGGCGTTGAGATCCCCGAGCAACAGCACCGGGCGAGGGTGGAACCGGCTCACGACCGCACCTAGCTCGACAAGGAACTCCTCGAAGTCAGCGAGACTCTTGTTGGGAGAGAAATATGCCCCAATTGTGACTATGCCGTCCACGAGGGCGGCCACCCAACCGTGTCCTCGGGACGGACTGACCAGAGTCGCGCCAATGATGGCCACCAAACCATCCAGGTCCCCCGCCCAGTTATCGCGGGAGGGGACAAAATACGGCTCGGCGACCACAGCCACGTGGATCAACCATTCCGCCATGCTCTGGAGCAATAGATCCTGAGCTCTGGCGGCGTGGTTGATGTTAGCTTGGAGGAAACGGAATTGTGCCATTAATGGCATTCCATTTCCTCGGCTCCTCCTTCCCTGGGTCGGGAGTCAGGCTTTTGGGGAGGCGCAGTTCCTCCGACAGCCCTAGACCTCCTTTTCTTTGACTTGGGTGCCTTGCAGGCCTTCCCGCCAAGTCTGTGCTCCGTAGGCTTTCCTGCAGCTGCGCATAGGCTGCAGTTTGGCACTCCGGAGCACTGGGCCGCCTTGTGGCCGGGTTGACCGCAGCGGAAACACAGTTCGCTGCGATCAATTTGTGCAGTGCACTGTGCCCGGACGTGGCCCTTTTCCAGACACCGGAAGCACTGCACAGCCCGTCTTGGCAGGAGTTTGACCCTGGCAGCCACCCAACCCACCAGCAGCCGTCCGCCATCTGCAGCCTTGTTCGCAGCCGCTACCGGGCACCGCACCCAGAC
This sequence comes from Noctua fimbriata, assembly GCA_905163415.1. NCBI lineage: Eukaryota > Metazoa > Arthropoda > Insecta > Lepidoptera > Noctuidae > Noctua > Noctua fimbriata. The sequence continues at coordinate 13,056,148 of LR990948.1, read as the reverse complement.
CGTGCCCAGCCCGTCCGCGCCGCTGCGAATTTCGCCTGCCACCACATTCTCAGGCGGACATCCACCGATTTGGGCAATGGCCGCCACTACTTCCTCCGGGGTAACCGAGTCGTCCAGTCCATTCACGCGCAATTCAGCCGTGACAGTGGGCCTGGACACTCGGGCGTCTTCTGGCTTGAGGACTTCCCGGAGCTTGGCGGCCAAATTGACCGCCCTCTCTTGTCTCGCAGCACCCGACACTTGAAGCACCTTGGCACCCGTGGCTGCCGTTCTGAAAACGAAGCCAGCCGGGGTGCCAAATTCGCTAAACTTCAGCTTTTGCCTCATTTCCGCCAGGAGCGACTTGTAGGTCACTCCCCTGTTGGCGGCTTCGGGCTGCAGTGTAATAACTACAGCCTCTGAGCGTGGGGTAGTGACCTTGGGCGGCCTCGTGGCCTCTGTTCGAGTCGGACCCTGGCGGGGTGGCTGCGACACCCTCTTTTTGCGGCCCCTCTTCACCACCGTCGTCCACGCCTCCTGGGTGGAAGGCGCGGTACCCGGGAGCGTGGTCTCTTGGGTAGAAGGGGGCGCGTTCGTACCCGCTGCTTTCTTCTTGCGGCGGCCACCTTTACCCGCCGTCACGTGGGTAGGAGAAGCCGCCACCGGGAGCTCGGACGTTTGGAGAGGGGGCTTGGACGCACCATCCACAGGCTTCTTGGGCCCTGCCACGGAGTTCTTAGCCCCCTCTGCAGGTTTCTGAGCTACCTGCGCGGGCCTCGTCCTGGCAGACTCTTCCGTCCTGCGCCTATCCGCCGCAAGCGGAGGCCGAAAGATTTCAGCTGGCGGGAGTCGAGACTCAATTGCCTCCAGGCGGGCACTCACCATGCCACCACACTGCACCATGCAGATTCTCGCCACCCTCTCTATATCGTAGTCCGACAAGCTTAGAGATGATGGCGCCGCAGGTGCAGTCGCCGGCGTGGGAGCTGCCTGCTGCTGCCCGACACTTCGCTGAGAGGCAAACTCTCGCCTGAGGTCCTCCAGCTCGGATCGGAGACGGCTGTTCTCCCTCCCCAGCCTCGCCGTCTCTTCCGAGGTCGTGCGGCCATGGAGAGCCTCCACTGCCTCCCTGATCCCCTCTGCCGCCTCTTTGAGGGCGCGCGTGAACGAGCCCTTCAGGTTGCCGGACTTGGTCGCAACCTTCAGGACAACGTCCACGCCGTCCATCACCTGGCGGTTGAGAGCCTCTGCTGTTAGGCTCTCTCCATTGGCCGCCTGGGCAGACCGCCGCTCTCGGGCCTGACGGGCCATTTCGGCAACCTCATCGGCCGCGATTGCTCTGTTCTGAGCACGCTTCGCGGCGTTGGCCTCCGCCTTTGTGCCCACAAGAGAGACGGTGACCCCTCCCAGCTCGTCGATCGAGACCGCGGATGAGACGCGATCCGAATCACTCGCTCCGCTGGCCATCGGCGTATCGGGGCGCTTCAGGAAGCGGCCCCGGGTGTCACGTGACGCTGCCGGAGTTTTTGTTCCGGAAGCTGTCCCGCGACCTCTGCCCCTCCTGGCTGTCGGCACCTTCGCGGCCGGCAGGTTCTCCTCGCTTGAGGACAGACCCGCCGTGCATGCGTCCGACTCACAGACACGCGGCCGCTTCCCCCAAAACTTGGAGGGAGTGGCCGCAACTGCTTGCGAAACGGTGGGTGTGTTGTCGAAGGTAGACGACATACCACCCACCCCCTCCAAAACCACGCAAGGCTCCGCTGGAGCCTCCGCTCCCGGCCTCAGTGACGCAGTGCCAGAGTCCGACACTGCGTCCGACGCGTGGCGCTCGACCCGTCCTCGGTCATTTCTCTTAAAACTAAAAGAGATGAGGTCTTCAAATGACCTCGATCTCGAGGAGCCTCCTCGGCTCTCGTTGCCATTGGCAAGCGGATGGCGTTTGCTGCCCTCCCGAGAATACGAGGGGCTTGACGATCCCAAAGGGATCGTGGCGGATTCTCCAGCTGCTGAGCAGCTGGTACCGCCCTGGGGTATTATATTACAAATCGCCTTTTTCATTGTAAATTTTTCCTTTGAAGGGTGTGGTCCCTATCTCCTTACTTGTCATCATTTACCCCCCCCCCCTTATGACTAGTCTATCGCCCTCATAGTCACGTCTGATGGGCAGACGCGTACCAGAGGGCGACGAATGTCACATCCCAAAACATGCCAACATGCCCCGCAACGATAGCCCGCCGCGAGGCATATTATTATGAGGGAAGATCCCCGACCCCGATTCACTCCCCGAGGACCCCGAGGAGTGAATCACCAATCACGTACCGTCCGATGAGCCCGCTCCGTGAGCCATCGCACGGTACACGATGTGTCCCTCCCCATATTCACACTCCGATGACTCGGAGCGTGAATCGCGCACTGCCCGGGACGTCGGACAGGGCACCCCTCGCAGGAGTCTGAAGCGACTCCGGTGTGTGTCTCTCTTAGTCTGGTCTCTCACTTGGAATGGGAAAACTCCAAGATCATTGAGACACTCAAGCCCCACCACGACGACAACGTGGAGACACCCTCGGTGGGGATCGCAGGGCCTCCCTAATGCAACCCCAGGGCAGGGTGTTGAACGCGTTGGAGATGTCCAAGGACACCGCCAGCACCACCCCACCCTGGGACACCGCTTCCTCCGCCAGGACTCTCACCCTCATGATGGCGTCGATGGTGGAGCGCCCACGCCGGAAGCCAAACTGGCTGTCGGCCAGGTTCGGCCCCTCTGTACACAAGAGCTGATGGGGAACCTTTTTTTTTTTTTTTTTTTTTTTCTCGATGTGGAAATCCTCTATGGATGTCCTCCGCCCTGGGGCGAGCGGAGGGGTCTGTCAGACTCGTACTGACTAAAACCACACCGGTGTTCCCTCGCACACTTGCGTCGGGGGGCAACGGGATCTGATGCGACTTCCGCTGCCCCGGACTAGTGCGGCCCGCCTGACCTGCGGGCCTCGTCCCGGGGGGGAGTGAGGTGTAAAACTCCCCCCGTTACGTCTGAGAGAGGCGCGCGTGGAACACTACGCGCCGCCGTCTCGGGTCCAGTGTGATCGGGGGCGACGGATGTCCCCGAATCCGTCGCCCCTGGACCTATTTAGGGGGGCCGGAAGAGGGCGTTGTCCGCCCTCTGCCGACGCCCGGTGCGTCTGCTGCGGGATGGACGGGAGCTCGTCATCTCCCTCTCCCTTTCCGCAGCCTCCTTCTGCGACATGACGGTTTCGCAGAAGGACACCACCGCGTCCCAGGACTCTGCGCTGCCGACCATCGAGCGAACGACGGTCGGCAGCGACAGGTCTCCTCCCACCTCCGTAACGAGCGCACGGCGCGGCTCATCCCACGCGGCGCACTCGGCCAGCGTATGCCGCGCCGTGTCCTCCAGACAGTGGACGCAGTGATGGCACCGGGCGTCCGGCTCCCTGCTTATGCGACACAGGTACTTCCCGAAGCAGCCGTGCCCCGAGAGCACCTGCGTCGCCCGAAACGTCAGGGAGCCGTGCTTCCTCCCGAGCCAGTCGTCGAGTACTGGCCGGATCGCCTCGACCGTGTCGAGGACCGTGTAGGGAGCTCTAACCTCCCCCGCCATTCCGCCACCATGACCTGTCGGAGCTGAGACCGGTACAGCGTGATCTGTCGCTGCACCAGCCTCTCGCCCCGATCATTGGCCTCCTCGCGCCACTGGTGCAGTGTCGCGAGGGTCTTCGCCTCCAGGTCCCACGGCGGGGATCCGGCCAGTACACAAGCCGCCTCGTAGGAGATCGTGCGATATCCCCGTATGACCCTGACGGCCATCGCTCTCTGCGGTCTGCGCAGGACCGCGATAGTGCGAGCCGTCAGGTCTGTCGCCCAGATCGGGGCCCCGTAAAGGGCCATCGATCGCACGATCCCCACGTATAACCGCCTACAGGTGGTGCTCGGGCCCCCCAGATTGGGAAGCAGCGTTGACAGCGCGCCCGCCGCGCCCATCAACTTGGGCACCAGCCGCTGAAAGTGGGGGCCGAAGTCCCAACGGCTGTCGAGCACCAATCCTAAGTACTTCATGGTTGACTCGACAGCGATCCGGACCCCACCAACCACAATGTGTGATCCCAACGGCGGCGCCCGTCGGGGGCCATGAAAAGCAATGGCCTCCGACTTGTTGAGGGCCACTTCCAGCCCCAGGCGTCGTATGCGGCTCACCACCTGTGAGACCGCAGCCGTAGCCAGCAACGCTGCCTCCCTGTACGAGCTCCCCCGAGCAGTGACCAGCGTGTCGTCCGCATAACACGTCAGGTCCACTCCCGGCGGGAGCTCGCACCGCAAAACCCAGTCGTACCCGATGTTCCACAGGGGTGGGCCCAGAACCGACCCCTGCGGAACACCGCACGACATCTCGCGACGGCCCGTGCCGTCGCGTCCCATGTAGGTGACACACCTTCCCGAAAGATAAGCCCCCACAATGTTGCGGAGGTAGGAAGGCACCCGATGGTATCGCAGGGCCTCCCTAATGCAACCCCAGGGCAGGGTGTTGAACGCGTTGGAGATGTCCAAGGACACCGCCAGCACCACCCCACCCTGGGACACCGCTTCCTCCGCCAGGACTCTCACTCTCATGATGGCGTCGATGGTGGAACGCCCACGCCGGAAGCCAAACTGGCTGACGGCCAGGTTCGGTCCCTCTGTACACAAGTGGCTGACGAGGCGATCTGCGATTACACGCTCGAGCATCTTGCCCGCCTCGTCCAGCAGCACTATGGGCCGATAAGCCGACGACGAATCCGCTGGGCGCCCCGCCTTCCTGAGCAGGACCAGTCGACCAGTCTTCCACCTGCTAGGGAACTGGCCCCGCTCAAGGCACGCCGAGAAGAGTCCCCTCAGTGGGGGCTCCAGCTCCTTCAGGGCGAGGACTAGAGCGCGACCAGGCACTCCGTCGGGCCCCGGAGCAGTGTTTTTTGCCCGGAGCCGCAATATGGCCGCGCTCATCTCCGCCTGTGTCACCTCTGGGACGGTTTCGCTCTCCTCTTCTTCCGACTCTGCAGCTGTGGACAGAGCCATCGACGGTGGCTCGTACTCGGCTCTCTCAGGGAAGAGAGCCGAGACCACTTGCTCCAGGAACTGCGGCTCGAGACCTTCCGTTAGCGGGGGGGCCCACGGCCGAAGTTTCCCTCGGACCGTGCGGTAAGGGCGCCCCCACGGATCCCCGTCTAGGGTCGCCAGCAGCTCCTCTCTGGAGCGCGTCTTGGACTCGCCGATGGCCAGCCACAGAGCCTCCTTCGCCGCGCGGTACACCTCATACAGCGCGGCTTCTTCGTCGGGATCCCGCAGACGTCTCCTCCGACACCGCGTGTACGGTCGTCTGGCGTCTGCGCACTCGACGCGCAGCCGCTCTACTTCGACGCACCACCAGTACACGCGGCGCCTTGCGGACAGAGAGGAGACGCGTGGCATAGACGCGTCGCAGATTTGCGCCATCGCGTCGCTAAACCACTGCGCCTCCCGTTCGACGTCGACGGGACCGACGGTTGCCGACTCCCGGATCCAGGCTTGGACGATAGTGGCTTCCTCGAGAGCCTCCCTGTCGAGGCGTTTCAGCGCCCAACGCGGGCCGTCTCTTCGGGGGGCCGATTGGCTACGACCTTCAGCGGTCTGGGTGGAGACGTCGAAGCGTATATATCGATGATCCGATAGCGTCTCCACCTCCGCCTCCACGTGCCAATCACGAACGCGGTGCGCGACAGCGGGACTAGCGAACGACACGTCCACAATGGATCCGCCCCGCTGTCGCACACACGTGTAGGCCGAACCCCGATTTAAGACAGCCAGGCCCGTCGTAACGGCCCACTCCTCTAGCACATCGCCTCTCGGGTCTGTGACCGGGGATCCCCACGCCGCAGATTTGGCGTTCAGATCACCGAGAAGCAAAATGGGCCGAGGATGAGACCGGCCGACGACGGCTCCCAACTCGACAAGGAAACTCTCGAAGTCGGCGAGACTCCTGTTGGGCGAAAAGTATGCCCCGATCGTGACGATCCCGTTCACAAGGGCGGCAACCCAACCGTGACCCCGGGACACGTCGACAAGAGTCGCGCCGATGATGGCCACCAGGCCGTCCAGATCCCCTGCCCAGTTATCTCGGGGGGGGACAAAATACGGCTCAGCGACCACCGCCACATTTACCGACCACTCCGCCATGCTCAGGACCAAGAGATCCTGAGCTCTGGTGCAGTGGTTGATATTCGCCTGGAGGAAATGGAGCGCCATCACTGGCAGTCCATTTCCCCGGCGCCTCGTCCAACCACAGGCCGGGAGTCGGCCGAAGAGGTGCTAGGGGGTGCGGCCCCCGCAGCCTTGGTCCAACGCTTGCTGCGCTTTCTGGGCGCGCCGCAAGCGTTGCCGCCAGTTCTGTGCCCCGCAGACTTTCCTGCAGCCGCACAGAGGCTGCAGTTTGGCTCCGCGGAGCACTGGGACGCCTTATGGCCGGGCTGAGCGCAGCGATAACACAAATCGCTGCGGTCTGCTTCGCTAGTGCACTGGGCCCGGACGTGCCCTTTCTCCAGGCACCGGTAACACTGCATGGCCCTGGGTGCCAGGAGTTTAACTCTCGCTGACACCCAGCCCACCAGCAGACGTCCCGCGTCGGCAACTTTCTTTGCCGCAGCTACTGGGCACCGCACCCAGGTGGTGCCCAGCCCTCCAGCGTTGACGCGGATTTCGCCCGCCCGCACATTTTCTGGCGGGCATCCGCCGCTCCGGGCTATGGCCACCACCACCTCCTCCGGGGAAACAGAGTCGTCCAGCCCATCGACGCGCACCTCAGCCGTCTTGATGGGTCTGGACACCCGGGCCTCCTCGGGGTTGAGGACGTCCCTCAGCTTTGCAGCCAGAGAGTCCGCCCTCTCGGCACTGCTGGTCCCCGCCAACTCGAACATCTTGGCCCCCGTGGCTGCCGTTCTAAAACGGAAGCCGTCCGGGGTGCCAAAATCGGCAAAGACCAGCTTGCCCCTCGCCTCTGCCAGTATCTTTTGGTACGTCACGCCCCTCTCCTTGGCTTCGGGCTGCAGCGTGACTACTACAGCCTCGGAGCGGGGGACGCGGATTTTCGGGGCCTGCCCCTTGGATCCGGGCGCGTTCTTGGCCTTGCGGCCCCTCTTCCGCCTCGTCTTGCGGCTTTCGGCCGTCTCCCAGCCACCCTCTTTTTCTTTGGGGGACGAGGTGCTCCCTTCAGTGGCATTTCTCGTCCCCTTCACGGCCTTTTTGCCCGCCTGCGTGGGCTTTTTGGGCGCCTGCGTGGGCTTTTTTGGCGCAGGTGGCGCTTTAGCCACCTGTGCCCACGTTGGCCCAGCTGTTGCTGGAGCGGGCTCCGCCCCCCTCCTTCGCTTATCCGCCGCCAGCGGCGGACGAAGGCGAATAGGGGGGTTGAGCCTGGGCTCTAGGCTGTCCAGGCGGGCGGTCATTATGCTCAACAGCCGGTTGAACTGGTCTTCCCCCAAAGACCCGTTCTGTGGCAGAGCACGACTGTCCGCAGTCGTCGCACCCTGCTGCCGGCTGAAGTCTGCCCTCAGGGCGCTGACCTCCCGCTGGAGCTCCTCCATCCTCGTTTGGAGACGGTGATTTTCCTCTCGGAGCTTCACCGTCTCCTCCGAGATCGTGCGGTCAAGGAGGACGTCCACCGCCTCCTTGATCCCGTCGGCCGCCTCTTTTAGGGCCCGCGTGAACGTCCCCTTCAGGTTGCCAGATTTCGTGGCTACCTTCAGGACGACGTCCACGCCGTCCAAAACTTGACGGCTAAGGGCCTCTGCCGTCAAGCCTTCAGGGACTGCGGCGGTCTGCATCCGCCTCTCCCTTGCCCGTCGAGCCAACTCAGCGACCTCGTCGGTCGCGATGGCCTTCCGGCCCTCTCTCCGTGCGGCATTGAGCTCCGCCTTGGTTCTCAACAATGCGATGGAGGCCTCGGCATCACATTGCTCCACTTGCATTGAGCCGTCGGAGTCGCTGACTCCGCTGGCCATCGGCGTATCAGGGCGCTTCAAGAAGCGGCCCCGAGTGTCACGTGACGGTGCCGGAGTGTTTGTTCCGGAAGCCGTCCCGCGACCTCTGCCCCTCCTGGTTGTCGACACCTTGGGGGCCGGCAGGTTCTCCTCGCTAGAGGACAAACCCGCCGAACCCGCGTCCGACCCACAGACACGCGGCCGCTTCCCCCAAAACTTGGAGGGAGCAGCCGCAACTGTTCGCGGTGTGTCATCTACCTCCGACAACACACTGACCCTCTCTAGCACCACGCGAGGCTCCACTGGAGCCTCTGCTCCCGGCCTACGTGACGCAGTGCCAGATTCCGACACTGTGTCCGTCGCTTGGCGCTCGACCCTTCCTCGGTCATTGCTAAAAGAGATGAGGTCTTCAAAAGACCTCGATCTCGAGGAGCCTCCTCGGCTCTCGTTGCCATTGGCAAGCGGAAGACGTTTGCTGCCCCCCCCAGAATACGAGGGGCTTGACGATCCCGAAGGGATCGTGGCGGATTCTCCAGCTGCTGAGCAGCTGGTACCGCCCTGGGGTAATATCTTTGCATTCGTCTTTTTCATGGTTATATTTTTCCTTTGAAGGGTGTGGTCCCTGTCTCCCTTCTTATCATCATTTCCCCCCCCCCCCCTTATGACTAGTCTATCGCCCTCACAGTCACGTCTGATGGGCAGACGCGTACCAGAGGGCGACAATATTACATCCCAACATATGCCCCGCAACGATGGTCCGTCGCGTGGCATATGAAGGAATATCCCCGACCCCGATTCACTCCCCGGGGACCCCGAGGAGTGAATCGCCAATCACGTACCGTCCGATGAGCCCGCTCCGTGAGCCATCGCACGGTACACGATGAAATAACCCCACCCTGATTCACTCCCCGAAAACTTCGAGGAGTGAATCACTAATCACGTACCGTCCGATGACCCGCTCCGTGAGCCATCGCACGGTACACGATGAAATAACCCCACCCTGATTCACTCCCCGGGGACCCCGAGGAGTGAATCGCCAATCACACATCGTCCGATAGGCCCGCTCCGTGGGTCATCGCACGATGTACGATGTGTCCCTCCCCATATTCACACTCCGATGACTCGGAGCGTGAATTGCGCACTGTCCGGAACGACGGACAGGGCACCCCTCGCAGAAGTCTGAGGCGACCCCGGCGTGTATGTCTCTCTTAGTCCGGCCTCTCACTTGGAATGGGAAAACTCCAAGATCATTGAGACACTCAAGCCCCACCACGACGACAACGTGGAGACACCCTCGGTGGGGAACCTAACCTAACCTAACCTAACCGAAACATCCACCGCTCATGTGAGGAAGCGATCCCAAAACTGGGGTCGCCTAAATACGACGCCAAGCCCCCATGGTGGAGCCATTCTCTAGATCGTCTCCAAAAAGATGCGCTGACGAAGAAGAGAAGGATCCGGAATGCAGCCGCAAGCCGGAGACATTTCACCATAGAGGAGTATGTACTGGCAAAAAACATATACACCGCAGCAGCGATGGAAGCTGCCACAACAAACTGGAAGGAGTTCTGCTCGAAGCAGGACCGAGAGAGCATGTGGGACGGCATCTACAGGGTACTAAGGAAGACAGCCAGAAGACAGGACGATGCGCTGCTGAGAAACACCGCAGGCGAGACGCTCAGTCCAGAGCAATCTGCAGATCTCCTGGCAAAAACCTTCTACCCTGACGACTCAACGGATGCCGAACAGCCGTACCACACAGCACTGAGAAGGCTAGCGGAGGAAAAGAACCCTCAAGGACTGTCTGCTGACGATCCACCCTTCACAACCGCGGAGCTGGAAATGGTTCTCCAAAACCAAAACCCGAAAAAAGCTCCCGGTCCCGATGGACTAACAGCAGACATCTGCACAGCGGCGATAAATTGCGACAGGGAAGTGTTCCTAATGATGGCCAACAGATGCCTGTCGTTATCGTACTTCCCGAAGCAATGGAAGGTCGCCCACGTGTGCATACTCCGCAAGCCAGGAAAGGACGACTACACCAGTCCCAAGTCCTACAGGCCAATAGGTCTGCTCTCGGTCCTAGGTAAGATCATCGAAAAGCTCCTAGTAGGCAGACTCCAGTATCACTTCCTCCCCACACTCAACACAAATCAATACGGGTTCATGCCGCAGCGCGGCACCGAGGACGCCCTCTATGCCCTAATGGGACACTTACGTGCCGAAATCAAAGCCAAAAAGATCGTGCTTTTGATATCATTGGACATAGAGGGGGCCTTCGATAACGCGTGGTGGCCAACACTCAAAAGACAGATGGTAGTCAAAAACTGTCCCAAAAACATCTACGCTCTCGTCACCTCATACCTGGAAGACCGGAACATCAGGGTCAACTACGCCAGAGCGACTAGTGAGAAGGGTACCACGAAAGGATGCGTCCAGGGCTCAATTGCCGGACCGACGTTTTGGAACCTTATCCTAGACTCACTCCTACACAAAATGGCTAGTATGGGCGTATACTGCCAAGCCTTCGCAGACGATGTCGTCCTTATCTTCTCGGACTTTTCGACCGGTCCCCTGCAGCAAACAGCCAACGATACTTTAGACGTAGTATCGGAATGGGGAGTCCAAAATAAGCTACGTACGTGACATACAGAATTAAAAAATTCAGTTAACGTTTAAAATAGCACAAGTATGCAAGACCATCTAAAAATGTGGTTAAGACCATTGTTTCCTTATTTTTCAAATGTTTTTTAATTTTTTCTTCCCTATTTTCTTTTTTCTTTGCTCTTTTGGTTTCTTGAGACTATGAATTTAATTTTTCAACTATTAATTCTGTATGTTTTTGTTCCTTGTTTAATTCTTCAATGGTGTTATATAAATTCCATTTCTTTCTGCCCAATAGGGTGTTCCAGCGGTGGTGCCATGATTCCACCTTATTTTGTGTAATTGGAACAGTGGTCCCTATCGAGCTATTTACCGACCAGATGTAGATAACTGAATTTTTTAAAGGTTTTTTTTTAATGTTCGATTTGGTTGATTGTATTGTCATGGAAAAACGATTGATTTGGTTGATTGACACATAATTATTACTTTTTTTTCTCTATTTATTTGATTGTTATATGAATAAAGACTTTTTACGATGACTTTTAGAGGTTTAGTTATTCCAGATCACATTGCTACGGTGTTCAGTTTTTCGAGGTAGCGTTCATTCGTTGTTAAGTGTTTCGAAAAAGTGAATATTAGAGATTTAGTTATTCGAGATCGCATCGTTACGGCGTTAAGTTTTTCGTGGTAGCGTGCATTCGTTGTTAAGTGTTTCGTTATCGTAAACTTACGGGAACGTGTTATTCGGTGTTACACTTTTCTAAGTCACGTATCACACTCCCGTCGACCGGCCGTCGCGTGCGTACGTAGTTCTAATTACTTCCGTGCAAAGAGAAAAGACAAAAGGAAAAATAAAACAAAATTAGTTTTCAGCCATTCCGAGTGACTACACTACGACTAAAACCTATTTACGTAAATTATTTTTATCATAGAAATCGCGTATGAGGTTACTAACAAAATTTTAAAAGTTAATATCTTTTGCGTCTGTTGGTCGATTTTGATGAAATAAACGCTAAATAATACCCACAAAATGCTTCTTATTTTGTAATATTTAGATTTTGAATACAATGAGGGGTTTTTACGTGATGCGCGCACAAACGAACAGACAAACAGACAAAAATTTAAAAAAAAGATATTTTTACTTTCTATTACTTATTTCTCGCACTTTCCAGTGACTTTTTTGCAAAAATCTGTAATGTACAGACACGGAAAGTCTACGATTTTATTATATGTATATATAGATAACATATTCGGGACTTCTTCTTATTTCTATTTCGTAATACTAATACAGTTTAGGGTTGACAGTTCATACAGCTTATTCTATATCTATTCTTATTTATAGACATGTTTCTTACATTACTAGTTATGGGCAACTTATATACTTATCAGTATTTTATGCTAAAAACCTTTCGTATAATAATCTTCTGTGTTCAATGCTTGACAGTAATATTTTATATAATATTATGTAAACATTTTTGCTTATGCACTTTTATCTAGACGGCGTTGTGTGATAGTTGTGGAATATTATTATTATTTTTGGGATGTGCTTTTGCTTCTCAGCTTACTGGTATTTCCAACTACATTTACGGGTCGAAACCAAAGTAAATGCAGCGTGTGGTGTGTTATCTTTAGGGTGTGTTGTGGTGAGGCCCTATTTCATTTTCATCTATTTGCATGAACTTTCTGACAATTCGACATGTATTTAAAATTGCAGCTTTTTGTAGGGTGATATAGAGCGTTTCTTTAAGACTTATTAATTTGAGGCTATGGAGTAGGTGATTTGGGATAACTCCTGTTGTAGAGAGGACTATCGGGACCACATAAACTTTTTCCTGGCGCCATATTCTTGTTACTTCCTGTTTGACTTCTGCGTATTTACTAATTTTTTCGGTTATTGTTTTTTGTATGTTGTGTGTGTTGGGAACTGCGATATCTATTAAGTAAGTGACTTTATTTATTTTATCTTGTAATATTATATCCGGTCTATTATAGTGAATTGTCCTGTCGGTGAGAATGGCGCGGTCGTAGTAAAATTTATGAGTATCATTTTCGAGCGTAACTTGTGGTGTGTAATTGTAGTATGGAGTGTTAGTGTCTTGTATGAGTGAGTATTGGACTGCCAATCTTTGGTGAATAACATTTGCCACCTGATTGTGCCTGTGTGTGTAGTCGGTCTGCGTGAGAGTGGTGCATGCTCCTGTTATGTGCTGGATGGTTTCGGGTTGCGTGTGACACTTGCGACATTTATCATTTGTTACTGAAGGATCTTTGATAATAAATTTTCTAAAGTTTTTGGTGTTAATAATCTGGTCTTGTATAGCAATGATAAATCCTTCAGTTTCTGGGAATAAATTACCTATTTTAAGCCATTTATTTGAGGCAATTTTGTTGACGTGCGATTGTTCTAGGTCATGAGGATGTCGGCCATGAAGAACTTTTTTCTTCCAGTCATCAATTTTTTGTGTCTGCGGGTCTTCAGTAGCAATGTGTGAGGTATCTGATTGTTCATTTAAGTTAAGTGGGGTGTAATTGTGATCATTTTGGACTATGGCTTTATGGATGTTACTAGAGTGGGATTTTGTGTGAAAGAATGTTTTTAATCTACAAACTTGTTTCCGCCATAGGTGTTTGATGTCTATTAGGCCTCTCCCTCCGTTTTGTCTTTTAATGGTGAGTCTCTCTATGGCAGATTTAGGATGTAAGTTATTATGTTTTGTAAGAGTGGTGCGTGTAGTTCGTTCTAATTGTTCTGTGTCTGTTTTTGTCCATTTAATCACTCCGAATGAATAAGTTAATATGGGGATAGCAAATGTATTCAAGGCCTTGATGAGATTTTTGCCAGACAATTGGGTTTTACATACAGCGTTAAGTCTCCTCTTGAACTCTGCAGTAAGCGTTTCTTTAATTCTAACGTGATCTAGTCCCTTCAATTGTGTGTACCCTAAATATTTGTACAAGTCAGACGGTTCCATCGCTGTTATGGTGTCTGTGTTATTTACTAAATAGTTGCCGGGTCGTATCTTGCCTCGTATGATGTGAAGTGTTTTACATTTATCCAGACCAAATTGCATATTTATATCTTGGCTGAACTCTGTTGTAGCTTCTACTAGTTTCTTCATATCTTTTTCAGTTTGTGCATATAGTTTAATATCGTCCATGTAAATGAGATGTGAAATTGTTGTTTGTTCTTGTAGTTGTTCTTGTGATGTAGTGTGTTTGAGACAATATCCGGCTCGGCAGCTCTGCAGCAGATTAGACAGGGGGTTTAGTGCTAGACAGAATCACAAGGGACTTAGAGAGTCACCTTGATAGATACCTTTCTTTATATATATTTCTCGCGTAGTAACATTATTGCGATTACAATTTAAGTGAAGTGTGGTTTTCCACTGTGACATTATGTTGCATAAGAAGTCTATTATTTTTAAATTTACTTTATAAATTTTTAGTATCTGAATCAACCAAGAGTGAGGAACACTGTCAAAGGCTTTTTTGTAGTCGATATAGGTGCAATGAAGATTTCTATTCTTTGTGGTGGCATGTTTATGAATAGTGGAGTCTATTATTAACTGTTATTTGCATCCCATGTGGCCCCGTCTGCATCCCTTCTGCTCCTCTGCCATGATGTTGTGGTGTTCAATGTGTTTGTTGATTTTCGTTGTTATTGCTGATGTTAATATTTTATATATTGTAGGTAAGCATGTGATTGGTCTGTATTGGGAAGGGTGTGGTGAATTTTTAGTTTTAGGCAGCATGTATGTTATGCCCGTTGCAATAAATTCTGGTATATTTTGTTGCCCTAATATGATTTGTGTTAAATTTCTTGCTATTGGTTTGTATAATGAAGTTAACTTTTTGAACCAAAAATTGTGTACTTTGTCTATACCAGGAGATTTCCAATTATGTAATCTGCCTGTTATATGAGTGATATCGGCCTCTGTAATCTCTACGAACTCCATTTCATGTATTGCTCTCCATTTTGTTTCTTCCTCCGTTATCCATGTCGCTTCTTCATTGTGTCGTACTTGTTCTTCCCAAATACTAGACCAATATGTTTCTGTTAGGGTTTGTGCCCTTGTGATTTGGGTGCTGCTCTCGGGTTCTTCAATAACGTATACGAGTTTCAAATGAAAACTGTTTATTGTAACAGCTTAACGGAATTTACAATCTTTCACTTTGAGTCTACTCTAAGTTCGTTTCTAGACAAAAAAAAAGTCTGGTCTTCCCGGAAGTATGTTGAATGACGATTGATTATGGTGAAGGAAGGGAACGGAGTCAGTGGACGCGAAGACCATTCGCGAGCGGCTCCGTCGCTCGCGCACGGCGATTGGTCGTCTCCGTCGTTCTTGCACGGTGATTGGGCGACCGCGCGCCACGGATTTGGTTCATTCGTGACGCGACTATTTGTTGCCTTTTGTTTGGCGTAAGATGGCGTTGCACGTTAAACATGCCGGCCGCCTTGGAAGAACCATCTTCTTCCAACAGAGAAATAATATGATTCAGTTGGAGTCTTCAGGAAGAGGGCATATCTTTGAGCATGCTCGTTGTATGATGCCTGATGCAGTGCGGATTTCGGCTACACGTGATATTCCATCTTTCCCTGTGAACAGTCGAACTATTCTTCCCATTCTCCACTTTAGCGGCGGGAGATTATCTTCCTTTATTAGTACGAGACTGTTGGAGGCAATGTCGTCTTTGTTGGCCATCCACTTGGTGCGACGTTGAAGCTCCGAGACGTATTCCTTGGACCAGCGCTCCCAGAAATGTTGACGTAACTGCTCCAGTCGCTTGTAGCGATCTAAACGCGTTGTTTTCACCAGATTGAGGTCGTCACAGGCCGGTGCAGTCAACGGCCGGCCAATGAGGAAATGAGCTGGTGTAAGCGGGAGGTAGTCATTGGGATCAGTGGACAGAGGAGACATAGGTCGGGAGTTCAGGACAGCCTCGATTTGTGTCAATACCGTGCTGAACTCTTCAAACGATAATTTAGCATTGCCTACGACACGCCTTAAATGGTATTTGCACGACTTAACGCCCGCCTCCCACAAACCACCAAAATGAGGAGCGTAAGGCGGGATGAAATTCAACTTAATATTTTGACTACTAGCAAAGTCTAAAATGTCCTTAGTAGCCTGGAATATAACTGAAAGTTCTCTTTCAGCGCCAACAAAATTCTTGCCATTATCTGAGAATATTTGATTAGGCTTACCGCGACGCGATATAAACCGTTTGAGTGCCAATAGATAGTCCTGTGTGGACAATGAACTGACCAACTCCAAATGCACGGCTCGGGTAGTGAAGCAGACAAATAAACAAATGTATGCCTTAATTAAACGTGAACCTCTGCCTTTACGGTTTAAAATAAGTATGGGTCCGGCATAATCCACACCACATTTCATAAAAGGATAAGTGGGTTCTAGACGTTCTGACGGCAGGTTACCCATTAGTGGAGTTAGCGTCTTCCCTTTAATACGTGTGCAAGTGACACACCGATGTACTACTTGCTTAGCTAAATTTCGTGCGCCTAACACCCACCAGGTGTCGCGCATACTGGACACTAGGAGTTGAGGTCCAGCATGGAGTAACCTGTTATGCTCGTGCGTACACAAAAGTCGTGTAAATCGATGTTTGTGACATAATACAATGGGGTGTTTTTTGTCATAACTAAACTGTGAATTGTGCAATCTGCCGCCTACCCGAATTATTTTATTTGAATCTAAAAATACATTTAACCCTGATATTTTATTAAAACGTTTACCTGATTTTTCTTTGACAGGTAAGTTATGTATAAGGTTACGATATTCATTATAGAACGATTGTTGTTGAACTAAACGTACTAACATTTGTAATGAGTTATTTACCTCATCGACTGTCAATAAACCGGTTTTGCGTGGTTGCCCGCTGCGCGATACGCGCGCATTATGCACAAAACGCAAAACATACGCACCGGTTCGTTGAAGACGATTAAAGCACGAAAACCTATCAAAGTTAATAACAACATTCGAGTCTGTACTTAATAAATTTATTGTTTGAGGTTTTACATCCGGTAATTGTAGATCTGATTCCAAACTTGCACACGTTAACCAACAAGAACTTGGTTCACAAAGAAAACGCGGCCCGTGCCACCAAAGACTATTATTTTCTTCTTTCAACGAATCGAAATAAACGCCTCTAGATAATAAATCAGCCGGGTTCTCCTTACCCTTAACGTGACGCCAAATAGTATTGCTAGTTAATTCATTTATCTGTACAACCCTATTTTGTACAAACGTTTTTAATTGATGTGGAGCCATCCTAAGCCAACCTTGAACAATGGTGGAGTCAGTCCAAAAATATATTTTATTAAAAGTTAACCGAAGAGAATTTACTATTTTCTTATATAATTGCGCTCCAACTAACGCACCACATAGTTCAAGGCGCGGAATGCTAATAGTTTTAAGAGGTGCTACTTTACCTTTGGCACATAATAATCGAACAGCTATCACTGAGTTATCTGTACTATATGAACGTATATATGCACACGCGCCGTACGCGACCTGCGATGCATCGGTAAATATGTGCAGTTCCATGCACTGCATGTGTACTACAGCACAACGAGGAACCTTTATTTCAGGTAAGTACTTAACGCTACTCATGAATTGCTGCCACTCACTCGCGATGTTACTAGGAACCTTGTCGTCCCAGTCGAGTTTACTTAGCCATAATTTCTGTAATATTATTTTAGCAGTAGTAATCGCGGGGGATACTAAACCCAGAGGGTCATAAATTTGTGAAACTACGGACATAATTAAACGTTTGGTAATGACAACATTGTCATTTTGTGATTCTAAATTAGACGTAAAATACAGTTTATCACTTTTATTAGACCATCCTATACCTAATGTTTTAGACTGACAGTGTTCCCCTATACTTAAGTCCCGACAAGCTTCAGGTGTCACATCGTGATTAAACGTCCACTTTCGTAAGGGAAAACAACCGCTCTGTAACATTTTCGATGTTTTGTTACAAATATCGAGTAAAACATTTAAATCGTCATGACCCGTTATCAAGTCGTCTACGTAAAAATCGTCATTGATGACGCGCGCGATGACGTCATCGTCGCATTCTTGAGCCAGCTGTTTTAAACACCGAATACTCAAGTAAGGTGCCGATGTAGTACCGTACGTAACTGTATTTAACCTATAAACTTGAAGTGGCTTATCACTATTTGTTCGCCATAAAATGAGCTGTAAATTACGTTGGTCATCTTGAATGAGAACTTGCCGGTACATTTTCTCAACATCTGCGCACGCAACGTATTGATATTGTCTAAAGCGCAGCAATATTGAGAATATGTCATTTTGAATCGCAGGACCTACGTACTGAAGGTCATTCAATGATTTATTACTAGTGGTGGTCGCACTCGCGTCAAAGACGACGCGCAATTTAGTTGTCAAGCTATTTTGACGGTAAATACCATGATGAGGCATAACATAATACGGTTTAGGTAACGTGTGTAGGTCTGACAACAACGTCATATGACCTAGTTTTCCATATTCATCTAAAAAATCGCAATACATTTTTTTATATTGCGGTAAACGCTCTAACCTTTGTTCTAATGCATAAAAACGTTTCTCTGCAGATGTATAAGAATCTCCTAAAACGTCGGGAGAACACTTAAACGGCATTCTGACTTGAAATCTACCATCGTTATCACGTGTGGTTGACTCAATGAATAAACTCTCGCATAAGTTTTCCTCTTCAGACAACATACGTGACACGTTAACTTCTTCAATTTCCCAAAACTTACGTAATTGAATGTCCAATGCGTCAATCTGAGTAAAATTGCACTGAACCGTATTAATATTTGATTTCTGTAACCGTTTATTATTAACTGGACCGGATATTATCCAACCTAAACTAGTACCTTGTAGACAAGGTCCGGACTCAAGTCTTATAATTTTATTTTCGTCTAATAATGACCAAAACAAATCCGCGCCTATTAATATGTCAATTTTAGACGGTACATTGAACGACGGATCAGCAAGTTGAACGTGATTAGGTATACGTATAGTATTACAATCAATGTTTACAGACGGTAAATAAGAAGTGATACTAGGTAAGACGAGGCAATGTAAATCAGTATTAAACTCATAGAATTTTGAACGCATCTTGATTTTACACGTATGGCTTGACTGTGTGTGTGCTTCACCCACACCACAGACACGTATTGTGGACTGTATAATAGGAACATTTAAACGTTTGCATAAAGTATCAGTAATGAACGAATTTTGACTGCCATTGTCGAGAAGCGCGCGCACTGTGTGATAATTGTTATCTAAGTCGGCTACTTCAATTAACGCTGTGGACAATAAAACAGGTTGCAACACTTTCGCATTAGTGGTGAACGCACCGCGCCCCGAGTCAATAATATTACAATCAGCTGTTTGGCTAACGCAATGCGAAACAGATGACTGCGGCAACGTATTATTATTACCGGTTGATAGTTGCGCTGTATTTACACTAACGTCGTTATTAGTGTGCAATAATGTGTTGTGTTTCTGTTGACACAACTTACACGGGCCGAAAACACAATCCTTAATCGTATGACTATCTGTTCGTATACAATTAAAACAAAGATTTTTCGATGTAACTACGTTCGACCTATCGTTTACGGACATATTTAAAAAAGTTGCACATGAGTATAAAGAATGGTTACCATTACATAATGGGCATGTAACATTCAAATTACGCTTATTCTGACTTCCCGAAGAACCTTTTCCCTTATTCGTATTTGCAACGTAACTATGCGTATTTTGTACATAGGAATTTCTTTTATCGTTCGACGACTTGTTGTCATTTTTAGTGTGCTGAGAATGTGAATTATTATTCTTGCTGCTACTTGATGTTATCATGTCTAACATGTCTGCCCTATTTCTTAGAAATGTAAGCAAGTCGTCTAACTTTAAACTAGAACAATCTTTACGCGAATCCGAAATTAACGTGCCTTTATAGTTTTCCCATTCACGCTCCGTTGCCGAATCGAGTTTTGTAACTAATAAATAAATTATTAATGTGTCCCACGAGTCAGTGGGTTCCTTCAACGAATTAAGTGCACGTAAATTACGTAAAACGGTATCAATTAATTTACGGATTTGCGATGCAGACTCTTTGTTAATTGAAGACGCTGTAAATAAAGACTTAACGTGGTTATGTACCAGTAAACGATTATTATGAAACCTGTTCTCAAGTAACTCCCACGCGTGATCGTAATTATAGGAAGTAAATTCCAACGCACTAATTACGGTTAACGCAGTGCCACTGAGTGCTGATTTCAAATAGTGAAATTTCTGTATGGAGTCCAAGTCTTGGCGATCATGGATCATAGTCACATAAGAATTTTTAAACTCTAACCACTTATCGTATGAACCGTCAAAGGCAGGTAGCTGTATTTGAGGCAATTTAACGTTTATAGACTTACCTACTACCGCGCACGTAGAATTGTTCAACTGACTTTGTTCTACATCGTTAATCATGCATTTAGCAGTTGATAAGATCGTATAATATTGACACTCGAACGTTTCTCTATATTCTAATTGCACTAATAATTCTTCTTCATTTACATTATTTTCGATTTGGGACTGAATACTATTAAAGTCAGAAAAGAAAATGGTTGCCGCTTCTATTCGTAATTGAACTTGCGTTTTCGTTAAGGAATCTAAACATGAACTGTCTAATTTATGTATGTAATTAGCAAAAAGTGTTAATCTGCCTTTTATCACACCCCTTTGTTTCTTGAGGTCGGCAATATTAACTTCAGAACTATCGGATTTACACTCATCGTCACTCATTTTGGCGGCATAAAGAAAGCAAAGGTACTTACAGTTGTGCAAACACGGAAAGTCAGGCGCAGCAGAACTCGAGAAATCACTATACTCACTTTCACAAGCCCGCTGCTCGAACTTCTAGAAACGTACAGAACGATATTAACACAACTCGAAGCGGGTAAGAGGGTAGGAAGGGCGAAGGATAACCTGACCGTTGCTGGCTGATGCTGCTTGAACGTAGGTGTGGAACGCTTACTCCGCCTTTTCTTGCATGAGCAGTTTGAACGCTTGGGTTTCCGCTTCAGGGCTGATTCTTTCGAATGTTCTCGAATATTCGGCTCGAAGGTCCAAATGTTAGGGTTTGTGCCCTTGTGATTTGGGTGCTGCTCTCGGGTTCTTCAATAACGTATACGAGTTTCAAATGAAAACTGTTTATTGTAACAGCTTAACGGAATTTACAATCTTTCACTTTGAGTCTACTCTAAGTTCGTTTCTAGACAAAAAAAAAGTCTGGTCTTCCCGGAAGTATGTTGAATGACGATTGATTATGGTGAAGGAAGGGAACGGAGTCAGTGGACGCGAAGACCATTCGCGAGCGGCTCCGTCGCTCGCGCACGGCGATTGGTCGTCTCCGTCGTTCTTGCACGGTGATTGGGCGACCGCGCGCCACGGATTTGGTTCATTCGTGACGCGACTATTTGTTGCCTTTTGTTTGGCGTAAGATGGCGTTGCACGTTAAACAGTTTCTAATTGTTCTTTTGTAGGTGTGTCTGTGTTAGTGTCGTAATTTGTGTCAGTGTTTGGTTTGTTTAGGTTTCTATAGAATATTTTTTCATTGGTGGCAAATATGGCGTTATCGTTTTTGCGCTGTTGTGCTTTTTTGTATCTTCTGAGCCTATGAACTTTAAGCGCTAACTTTTGTTTTATAGTGTCTAAGAACTCCTCTGGTTTTCTGTTGTTATGCTCGTGCCTCGTATGGATCAAATGGCTTCTAAAAATAGCCTCAACTCTCCTAACCACTTTACTTGATCTGTTGTTGTTAATGTATTGTGTAAGTCTACCAATATCTGCTCTTAATTTTTCTATGTCTCTTTCTAACCTCTGTTGCCATGCTGGCTTGATATTCTCTTTTGGTCTTATGTTTCCCGTGTTTTGTGCGATTTTAAAGTTAAGTTCTTCAGATATAACTACTGCAGTGCAATATATAAGTGTGTGTATATCAATAAGTTGTGTTTCGTCGGAAATAAACTGGTTTAGTATGTTTTCATTAAATAAGTTAACTAAGCGGAAAAGTTTAGGGCTATATCGGAGTTTAGGTAGCCTTGGTCGAATTGCTGGGTCCATCCCAGAGTATTGTGCGAGGGTTGTTCTGAATTTATCATGTATTTCTTGGATGTATGTATCTGTGTTTAGGTTATGATTTTCTACGACTAAGGTCTCAATATCCTTTTCTAGCGTAATGGTTATGTATTCAGTTTGTGTGGATGTGTGTGATGTTTGCGTGTTAGCTTGCGACTGATTGTATAGTTGAGTTTGAATACTAGGTTGTAATTCTATATATGGTTGTGTTTGTGGTTGTTGGGCAATATCGGTTATGTTTTGTGATAGTTGTGTAGCATTTTCATCTAATTCTAGTTGTATTCGAGTCTCTTCTTTTATTTGGTCTATTATTTCTTGAGATAAAAGCTTATTTCTAACTATAGCTCTTCTCTGATCTGAAATTCTCTGTTCTGATACGCTTATCTCGGGATATTGTCGTGTAAAAAGCTCATGCAATTGTTGTCTATAGGTGGTCATGTCGGTCTCTAATTTAGTGATATAAAAGTAGGTTCGCATGATAAATAGATTTACTTCTTTACTCCATTTCATGCGAACTCTTGCTTTTCCAGCCTTGGTGGACGCGGGCAAAAAGGTAGATACCCCCCGCGTAACACTCAAAGTCGGAGTGGGTGTGACTGTATTTAAACTAATAATGGGGGGTGATGAAAGTGTTGGTGACGATGGTATAGATGGTGATGATCGCCTAGAAGGTGTGTATGAGACTGTGCTTGGACTATACGGTTCTACAGGGGTGTCTGTCCTGTCCGTCAGTCTGTCCCCATCGTCAATGATTTCGGCTGTAGTATCTTTGTCGGTGGGAGCCCGCCTGTTCAACTCCTCACCGCTGACGGTTCGCATGCTGAGACACCCAGCGTCAGCTCCAGGTGCGCCCCGGCGATCACCCCCGGGCAGCGGTCCTATACGTTTTTTCTTTGAACGAGTCTCCATTTTTAGTGGGTTTCCAGAGCCACGTTAGCCACGCCAGTAGTTTCTCATTCGTGTGTCCGCCCCCCACGTGATTAGATGGTCAATCAGGACGTGTGGTTGTTTAGGGGGCTTATTATTATTATTTCGAGTTCTTTCATTTTCTTCTCTCGTAAGAGAGTACAAAAACCCTACCCACGGGCCGGGGCCAAGTTTGTAGGGGGAGTTTAAATGGAGAATGTGGATGATATTGTAGAAGAAGTAAGGAATTTCCGGGTGATGCGACAGGTGTTAAGAATTGTTGCTTTTTGGAGCAGCTGCAGTGTGTGGGGAGGCATGTGTAAAGTATTAAGGCTTTGCATAAGAGATTTTGGTACTATACCAGTGGAAGAAAGCACTATAGGGATAATGTGGACGGTTTGTGCTTCCCACTGGGTTTTTATTTCTATGGCGAGGTCTTGGTATTTACTTAACTTTTCCGATATTGTAGTTTGAATGTTGTGTGAATTTGGGATAGCTATATCTATTAGGTAAACTGTTTTACTGACTTTGTCGTGAAAAGTAATATCTGGTCTATTAAAATGTATAGTTTTGTCTGTTATTATCGTCCGATCCCAATAGATTTTCTGATTATTATTGTCTAGTATTTATAATATGGTTTCATCTCACTTATGAGTTTGTATTTGAATGCTAATTGTTGGTGTATAATAGCGGCAACTTGGTCATGTCGGTGCTTATAGTCGGTCTGTGCAAGTGATTTACATGCTCCTGTAATATGTTGGATGGTCTCAGAGGCTGTATTGCAATGTCTGCATAAGTCGGTCGGCTGGTGAGGGTCTTTAATAATATATTTCCTGTAATTACGAGTCGCTATTATTTAGTCTTGGATCGCCAACATAAATCCTTCCGTTTCGGGAAACAGCTCGCCTCGTTTGAGCCATTCGTTCGACTTAGCTTTGTCGACGTGTGGCTGGCTCATGTAGGCTCGGTGTCTTCCGTGAAGGGCCTTGACAGACCATGCGGCAATCTTATCTTGTGTGCTTATGAGTATTTCATTAGTTTGAGTGTTCCTATTGTGTAGATTGAGTGGCGTAAGTTTCGTATCCTGTTCTGTTACATGTTTGTGTAGTGATGAATTTTCTGATTTATTATGGAAGTATGCTCTGAGTGAAAGTATCTGTTTGTTGTGTAGGTTGTGTATATCTATCAATCCTCTTCCACCTTCTTGACGTGGTAGGGTGAGTCGCTGTATGCTTGGTTTTGGGTGATGTTTTCTGTGTTTTGTTAGCGTTGTATTTATAGTGCCTTGCAATTTTCTGATATCCGTTTTTGACCAGCGTATTATTCCAAATGAGTATGTGAGTATAGGTATTGCGAATGTGTTGATGGCTTTGACGGTATTTTTAGAGTTAAGGTTGGTTTTCAAAATAAGGTTAAGGCGGTGTGAGAACTTTTTGAGCAGTTCTTGTTTTATCATTTTATGTTGTATTTGTCTGGACTGGTTAAACCCTAGGTATTTATAAGTACTTTGTTCATCCATTGGCTCTATCGATTCACCTGACCCGAGTATGTAACTGTTATTTTGGACTTTTCCTTTTACTACTGACAAAATTTTGCACTTATCTACTCCAAATGACATGCAAATGTCATTAGAAAATTGCTGAGTAGTGTCAGCTAACTGAAAAAGTGTGTTTTTGTCAGCTGAGTACAATTTTATGTCATCCATATACAAAAGGTGTGTTAGTGTATAATGTGTGTCATTGGTTGCTAGTGTGAATCCTCCGACTGTTTTATCTAATAAGTGTGAGAGTGGATTGAGTGCCATGCAAAACCACAGCGGACTTAGAGCGTCTCCTTGAAAAATTCCACGTTTTATACGGATTGGTTCAGTAGCTACACTCGAAGAGGAGGAATTAATTTTTAGGACCGTTTGCCAATTCTGCATGGAGGTTTCTAAGAAGTGTTTCAATGTTGGGTGAATTTTGTACAGATTTAAAACGTGTAATAACCAGCTGTGCGGTACTGAGTCAAAAGCCTTTCGGTAATCAATAAACATTGTGTGGATATCTGTCTTGCTTTTAATAGCGCTGTTCATAGTGATCGCGTCAATTGTAAGTTGTTCTTTGCAGCCTTGGCTATTCTTACGACATCCCTTTTGTTGTTCTGCTAGGATGTTATTTTTAGTTAAATGTTCATATAGTACCTCGCTTACACAGGCAGTTAAAATTTTGTATAAAGTTTGTAAACAAGTAATTGGTCGGTATTTTGCTGGGTTTAAAGTGTCACTGATGTCTTTAGGTATCATATAAGTAACTCCGTGTGTTAAGTATGGTGGAAGTAAATTTGGTGATTGGATGAATGTGTTTAAATGGTTGTGTAGGAAAGGATGTATGCTGGTGAATTTTTTATACCAATAGTTGTGAATATTGTCAGTGCCAGGCGATTTCCAGTTATGGGTGCGTTTGATGACGTCTATAAAAGTTCCTATTGGTATAAAATCATATTCCATTTCTGGAATTTCTGGTGCTGGTTCGTTAACCCAGTTTGCTTGATGATTATGGCATACTGGATTTTCCCAAATGTGTGCCCAAAATTCTCGTAAAATTTCGGGTGCAGGTGTATCTAGACTTTGGGTGGTGGTGTCTGAGTTATTTGTTGCAAGGTTCCTATAAAATACTTTTTCATTGTTGCTAAATTTTGAGTTTTGCATTTTACGGTTTGTGCATGTCAGATATCTTTTAAGTCTACTGGACGCTGCGTTTAATTTTTGTTTTAAGGTGTCCAGAAAGTGTGTTGTTTGTGTATTGGGGTCTTCGTATTGTGCGTGTAGATGATATTTTTTTTTAATTTCTTTTACTGCTGCTATTAGTTTTGGGCTTCTGCTGCCATTATTAAAGTGTGTTAGCCTACCTATGCTTGCTCTCAAATTTTGAATTTTCTTTTCTAACCTGATTTGCCACTTTGGTTTTCTTTTTATATATGTTCGACTTACGTTTTGTGTGCCTAATATTTTAGCTCCATTACATGTTGCTGCCGTCCATGCTGCACAGTAAATTACATTCTGCAATTTGATGAAGTCTGTGTCGACATTTACGCAATTTGTGAGAAAGACAGAGTTCATGTATGTAGCAGAGAACAGCAACAGAGAACAGTGAACAGAGAACAGAGAACAACAGCAGAGAACTTTTTAGATGTCCTTTGCTTGGGAATGTATGGTCTATTAGTAGGTTGTGTATCAGAAAAAAGTTGTTGAGCTTGTTGGAATGTGGTTTCGATTTCTTGGTTCTTTTCAAAAGAAGCATCAGAGTTAATTAGGTTCATGGTGACCAATATCTATGTGGTTTAAGAAATTTTCTTCGTCTGTATTTATGAATGTTTGAGACGCTACGTTAGTATCGGAGCAGTTATTTAGGAGTATAACACTATTTGTTGTGGCGGTATTGGTAGTTGTGCCAGAGATGTGAATATTTGTGAATTGAGTACTTAGTGAGTGAATGTTCTCATCAGGTTGTTGTGAGTCGTTATTTATGTGTTGTATATTTTGTGTGTAGGTGTTGCTATTTCTTAATTCTATAGCTACTTGGATTATTATTATTATTATTTCTCTTTATCACGTTTTCACATATTTTCACGCAGTAATTTAAAAACAACTCTCTCTTTTTTCCCGCCATTATTTTCCACATATTTCCAACATCGAATTTGGTGTCGAGTACGTGCTCGGCCTCAAGTCTTTCTCTGTCAAAGACGGGGCAGTTGAACAATATATTTGGCACCGTTTCAGTAATTTCAGGGTCGCAGATGCACGATGGGTTCCCCTTACACTTGAAGCGATTCAAGTATTCCGAGAACCCACTGTGCCCCGTCATAATTTGGGTAGTAACACTGTTTATCATGCACTTCCTGATTATTCTGTAGGCCGCCACAGCGTCCGAGAAAAACAGTTTAGTTACAGACGCAATTTCTCCGGAGCTGTATCTAAGGTTCCACTCGTCAAGCGTTGCCGTACGAATGCATCGCTTGACGTATGAAACCGGAACCAAGTCGTAGTCCGGTTTTCGTTTGGAACTTTCAGCGGCTCTCTTGGCTAATTCATCGGCCCTCTCATTTCCATCCAACCCCGCATGAGCTTTGATCCAAAACAAGGTGACAGCCTTGTTTTGGATAGATAGGGACCTAATGTTTGCCCTTGCCTCCACTGCCAGGGGGTGGTGCCGGTTGTAGTTTTTAATGGTTTGGAGAGCCGCCATAGAGTCACTGAAAATTTCAAACGTTTGCGCACTGTGCTTCGAGATTTCCCTGGTTGCAACGCATATCGCCAGAAGCTCAGCCTGGTAAACGGTGGAGTAGTGTGGGAGAGCAAGCTTTATAGCTTTGGTTGCTGCGTCACCGTTCCATATGGACAGTGCCGCTCCAACCTTACCCCCAGTCTTGCTCCCGTCCGTGAAGATACGAATTTCAAGTTCGCTCTTGGCATCATCTGGTTGCTCTTGGTTTACCAGGCTTACGAGTTCCAGCTCAGCGCGCTCCGCAGGGTGTGGCCTCCATTGCCGAGGTGATCTGCTCGACCTTCCTGTCGCCAAGTGCTAGCTGAAGCACCCCTCTCCTGGCCTCGTATAACGATGCCGCTTCGCGGACGCGTAGGTCGAGAGGTAGTATCCCAGCCAGCACTAGCGCGGAGTTTATGGAGACTGTCCGGTAAGCCTTGCACAGCTTTTGTGCAATACCGCGCTGGACTGCTGGCGTCAAGAAGCAGTTGGGGTCTTGACGCCTAGCTTATTGACAGCCGGGGCCCAAACGCTGGTGGCGTACAGGATGACTGGTTCCACGGCGGCCACATATATTACTCCAATGACTTCGGGGTGAAGCCCCCAGCTGCTCTTTGCAGCCCTGGTTAGTTGCTTGTGGATTCCTATTGCCTTTCTGCACACGTTTGTGACGTGCGCGTTAAAGGTTAGCTGTTTGTCGATGATGACACCCAAGATTTTGATCTCATTGGACATGGCAATGTCGATCCCACCTATGCTCAGGCGTGGGTTGTCGAATTCGAGTTTGCGTATAATAACCATCGCATTGGTTATTTGCGGGGCAAATTTTAGTTTGTTTTGGAAAACTCGCAAAACGGGTCTCTGATTATGTCAGAGGGACACTGGCCGGGCAGGAGTGGTTTTTAGTCGGTTCGAGTCCGACACTACCTCGACTGTCTCACAGGCTGTGGGATAGTCGAAGTGTCTGTGGGGATTTCCCACTCCTACCAGAAAAAAAAAACCTAACCTAACCTTCTTCAACATAGTAGACATCTCACTCATGTATTCCGTGAAGGCTTCAATCTCATCATTCTCTATGGACAATAGTTTCAGTCTCAGATTGTCTCTGGCCTTGATCTGTCGTAGGTCACTTTGCAACTGTACTTTGTCAACGAAGTCGGTTAATTCGGGGCAGTCTGAAAGCGCTTGTCCGCAGATGACGTGTAGTTTCATCTTGCTCTCTGTCCATTTCAACCAGGTAGATAACCTTAGAATCTAGGCTTACAGATTGTTTCATGTAATTTTCAGCTGCACGCTCTTGACGCGGTATTTCTTCGGTGCACATCTAAATTGGAGAAAAAAAAATCAATCAAATATTCACAAATCGCACGCTTACTGCTTACAAAACGCATTCCTGACTTCTTGGGTACCAAGTGTGTACCAAACTCGAGGTGTGTAGGTATGACTCGCGTTCCAACCGTTTGTATGAAGATACACTACTATAGATATTATTACCGTGACCTGACTGACATAGAGAATAAGGAGCCTAAAAGGTTATCAGTCAAGAAACGCAAGGGCACGCCGACCAAACTGCCTAATAACCAAACTATTATAATAAATGACTCTGAGAGTTTGGACACGACGAGAATCTTGAATTCTGCAAAGAAGATCAAAAGAGAGTATGACATTGCAGCTGATGTAGAAAACTATGGGATTATTGACCCTAAGGACTTGAATTTGACTTTTGTGTTGTTTGGAAAGATAAAAGCAGCCCTAAAGAAGCCTGTGAGGACAGAATTCAAGATGGAACACATTCCAGGGAAGATAGGACGAATACCATGGCGCCAAGGGCTATCAATTTCGGCAACAAAGGTATGTACTTTGCTCTTACTGAAAAACAAGTATAGCCTTTTTCGTAACATTTTATTACCATTTATTCCCCACAACAAAATTAAATTAGCTTGCAAACGTGAGGGAATAAATATCTAAACATTCATCATCTTACTGCCCTTGTCCCATGCTTCTTGGGGTTACGTAGGGGTCGGCACAACACGTTTTTTCATCAACGTCATACTCACCATAATAGAGTTTCGCAAGCGAATTTACTTTCACCCTGAAATTTCAAAGAAAACGATTAATGAATTAAAAATCGAAATACACACATACATACATAGGCCGACATGTGCACTTATAAAACGTCGAGGAAATGGTACACTGTTCGGATTGGTCGTTTCCTACGAAGAAGAACCGACAAGAAACTCCATGGTTACTCTTTTGCCAAACTTAATTCCAAGTTGATGATGATGATGATAATGACCAATATTTTTCTCTGCAGCAATGATAGTTAAGCCAGTTGTCGGCAAGGCAATACCGTTCCGTAGGCCCCCGGTACTGCCGAACCCGTCACAAACGAGGAGCTTCGGCTTTGGGTCCAGTGTTCCGAGGGATCAGACCCAGAAGAATGTGCAAGGTACATGTCAATAGCAATCTTAATCAATATAATGCATGTTGAAATGAGAACTATTGTTTTATTACTACCTCATAAAGTGACATAATAATGATCTGACCAAAGTAAAAAAAGGAAAAGGTTTGCAGGTCAGATAATACAGTCAACGACTTTACGTCGCAGCTGTAAGGGCGGTTCTCGTAGTGCAAGTGTTATGAGTGATGTCTGGTAGCTGTACTATTATAAAGGATGTAAAAAGACCCTTAACGAAACCGAAAGGCATTTGTTTTCCCAATCGTTACGATATTTTTTTTGTTTTAGACCATACCTGGGAACCTTCTAGTTACGGAGAGATTGGTTGTCAAAATTCCAACTTTTTCGCAACTTTTTTTAAATACTTGTTTTTAATGTAAGATTTTTACTTACCCCGTATTATTCAATCTATCCATCAGCACAATGTTTTGAGTGCGTTACATTGAGTCCTACCGTAAAACGTGGTTATGCACCCCATAAAAAAAGTCGTTTCCCAGCTATAATTGTTGCGTAGTGTTACTTAGTTTGATGTAGAGAATGCTTGGTTGACGGCTTCGTGAAGGGTCCGTTTACAGCCTGTATTACAAAACTTGATAGTGACTTGTCTGGAAGTGGTGAATCAGTCCTTCACGCTTTTGTTTGTCCTGTCCTTTGTTTGTTGTAGTATTGGACTTCGTTTTAAGATGTGGATCTATGCCTGTTTTCACGAACACTAAATGAATGAATAAATGACTGTTGACTTGGAATTTTGAAAATCCTACACTAGACGCGCTTTTGTTTGAACGTTTATTTAGGTATCGCTAATGTTGTATAATCAGTCATTTGTAACACCTAAAATGCCGTAAAAGAGTGTTTCCAAGTAAAGCTGTTATTAAAATTATCTACGCTTTGCGCTATTTGCGCACGTGTTGGTAAAAACCAATAATTGCAATATTTTTTTACCTTCATAAGTTTTATTTTCAGATATGAAGCAATTCATTCATGCATTTCACGACATGCGAAACTGCTGCTCGTGTTAGTCCTACATAACAATTCTTAGTACCTAGTATTAACCCTGTGAATGTCCAAAATATTAAAATGTCCGTATGTGTGCCGCATAACAATCTAATAGACTCAATGGCTCGTGGGAAGACGAATGTCATTCAAAAATCAGTCGGTTACAAAGCAGTGAGGGCGAGGGACAGGTTCCACTCTAATCCCTACTCCAGACCACCAGCTGTCACCAGGAAATGACGAGACCATAGCCAAGAGGAGTGTACAAAGTAGATTAAAACAAATAGGTTTGTGTTCAAACAAAACGAAGAGGTTCTCATTCACAACTTGTCAGACGCTAGAGCCATATATTCAGCCTCAGTTGTAGAAAGAGCTATGGTCTATTTCTTGGAATTCCAGTTTATTGATGCAGCCTGGAACAAAAAATATGTAACCTGTGCAAGATGTTCTATCGTCAACATCATTTGCCCAGTCTGAATCGCAATAGCCTGAATTTTTTACCTTAACATTCCTTTTATAAACCAGTTTCATATCCATTGTAGCTCCCAGATACCTCAAGACTCGTTTCAGAGCCACCCAATGTTCATTAGTAGGTTGACTATTGAACCTTGTCAGATAATTAACTACATCAGTAATGTCTGGTCGTGATAAGTACACTAAGCAGCTGATTATTTCTTGATTGTAATGTTCTTTTTAACCGACTTTCTTCAAAAAGGAGGAGGTTCTCAATTCGGTTGGATGTTTTTTTGTTTTTTTTTTTTTAAGTTTGTTACCTTATACCACCGTCATTTCTAAACCGATTTGAAAAATTATTTTTTAAGTGAAAGGATATACTTCCCGATGTGATTTTGTTTTTATTCCTCACGTTAATTGCCACATCACGCGACGTCGCGTAAAGGCGGCCTGCTTTGCTATGGCCGTTGACGCGACGTCCCGTGCTGGTGCCGCACAAATGTACGAGCCATAAAATGCGGCCGCAGCGTATTGGGTTCTGGTATTTGTTTAGGCCACTAGGGAAGACTTTCAACGATTTTTTTATTTTGGCCATCTAGGTAAGTTCAGCGTTTTGGCTTGGCAATGAAGGTGTTAAATACGTATTTTTTCTTCTTGGGCTATGTTGATGACATAATGATCTCTTAATAACTTCTAGTCACTAAGATGACAAGAATTTGTGCGGTTACATACTACAACTAAAAAGGGTAAAATAAAAAACTTTCTGCGAAAATAAACCGACTTAAAAAACAAAAAAGTCACAACAAAAACAAGTTAATAAACTTTACTTTCGGAAGTCGGTGACAAAAAAGTCAATGAAACAAACAAAGTCACCGACTTCCGAAAGTTGAAGTTATTTTAGACTTTTTTAGTGTTTTTTTGGAAGTCGGTTTTCTTTCGCAGAAAGTTTTTTCATACTTCTGTTCACACCGCGAACTACCGAAAGTGCCGAATCAAAGTATGAACAGAGGTGAAACGATGCTCCCCGGCTTGCTCGCTTGCTCGCTCGCTCGCTCGCTACCTGGCGGTGTGGCCTGCGCTTTATTCACTACACACTGACACCTAACGATCATGACATTCATTGATGACTGATAAAACCCGTATAACAGGCAGATATCCAATATCTGACGTGACTAGCATAATTACTTATATCTTGTTTCGCCGCTTCTAAATTTATACCCGAGCGCCGTTGTTGTTACATACAGTACAGCCTGTTTGTTAGTCTGTGCAAAATGTGCGTTGTGAGCGGTTGTATGTATTTTAACGTGTTATTTTGTTAAAACTGAATTGCTTTTGTCGGTGAGTTGTTGTTTTGGAATTTTGTTTAGTACATAGGTTGGTATTTGAATGTTTTGTGTGTGTCTATTTGAATGTTTTGTGTGTGTCGTTGTATAATTAGGTAGCGTTTGGAGTACCTAACAGATAGATTGTAACAGAGATGACTATTTTATTCGAAATAAGAAATTACTTGTATACTTTCAGATTTTATTTATATACTACTTCCATAATTATTATAAAAGTTACAAGATAGTTTGATTAAAAGAGGTTAAAAACTAACATTATTGGGTCTTTTCTAAACAAACATAAAGTGCCCGTAGGTTGGTTGATTAGTCACCTGTGTTTGTTATAATAATTATAAGAACCTTGAACTTATTTGATTAAAATATCAATGTGGAAGTTTAGTGAAACAAAACAATATACCTAATACTATCGCGATTATAAATGATTTTTTTATGTCTTTCTAGCACAGGCAGTTAGGGAGACTATCTAACTGAAAGAATTGTTACCCAACTGTACCTATTACTTACGGAGTATTATTTAAGTAAAATGTTAATCCAAAATGTCTAGAGTATTTTTTGTCAATTTTTTTTTGTTACCATTTCGTCACCTCAAACTGCACACACACACACACTACTACTACACACACTACACTACTACTGCATTTATTTTAAATAGACCGGTTACAAGCACTTTTGAGTGAGTCAAAACAAAAAGATGAAGCTATAGTCCAGCCACAAGGTATGATAACTGTGAAAGGACTGTACTTGCTCATTCCAAGGAGTACATATCATATAATAAATGGCCTAGAAACTCCATGTACACACTCACAAGCTAAATTCTCACAAGAAAATTTGAGCTACTTGCATAAATGTTTAAATGAAAAATGTTAAATGTTTCAAAGCTCCAGCATACGACTTGTATGTTTGATTGTATATAATGTGTTTAACACATTCAACATAATTTTAGTGACGCTTCTCAGTCATTTTTTTTGGATGATGCAATTGACAAAGGCTGCTTTCATTAAATTATGAAATACTGGCTTATGTCCGCGGCTTCGCCCGCCTGGATTTCTGTAATATGCCACGGCATCGTAATACCGGGATAAAAAGTATCCTATGTGTTAATCCAGGTTATAAACTATATGTGTGCCAAATTTCATCCAAATCCGGTCAGTAGTTTTTGAGTGAAAGAGTAACTAACATCCATCCATCCATCCATCCTCACAAACTTTCGCTATTATAATATTAGTAGGAACTAGGACAAAGCACACAGATCTTAACGAACAACATCTCAATTTACTTTTGCACCAACTGATAACATTATCTGCAACGCTTTGTTACATAGTTATAGCGATTATAATAATCATTTAGTTTGTTTACAAAAGTACCTATCACACTTTGTAATGTGATACAACAGATAGCTTATCAATACTTATTGTTATCTTACAGATTGCTATGATCTACATCCTGGACCGTTAATTGAGAACTCTTCAAGCACCAAGTATTATCGTTGACTTAGCAATATGATTACCCTGGCTGTAGTAGTGATTCTTTTGATCTCCCTGTACCTTTATGGCACCAAAAACTTTAAGTACTGGCAGGTAAGAGGGATAAAACACGATAAGCCACTCCCACTCTTTGGAAACAACCTAAGAGGATTTATGTTCAAATCCAGTATGACACAAGTTGGCGACGAGTTATACTGGCGGTATCCTAATGAACAAGTGGTTGGATTCTTCCGATCTTCGCGTCCAGAATTGTTGATACGAGATCCTGAACTTGTTAAGCGTATTTTGACCACAGATTTTGCACATTTCTTTGAGCGAGGTTTCACACCCCATAAAACTGTGTTCGAACCTCTAATGCAGAACCTGTTTTTCGCTGAAGGTGACCTTTGGAAGCTACTGAGACAGAGAATGACCCCTGCTTTTACTACTGGAAAGCTGAAGGCTATGTTTCCTTTGATAGTTGAAAGAGCAGAGAGGATGAAAACTCGTGCACTGACAGAAGCTGCTGAGGGCAAGTCTATAGACGCTCGCGAGCTGATGGCGAGGTATACTACCGACTTCATCGGAGCCTGTGGTTTCGGTTTAGATACAAATACACTGAATGACGAAAACTCAGCATTCAGACAACTCGGTATCAATATTTTCAAAATACGACCCCGAGAAATAGTTATAGCCATTGCAAAGGAATTGTTCCCAGAACTGTTTCAAAACTTAAAGATTTGGACTCGTGTGGAGAAAGAAATCAATGAGCTGGTGGGAGAAATTCTCAAGAAGAGGAACTACAAACCTAGCGGGAGAGGTGATTTCATAGATTTGATGTTGGAGTGCAAAGAGAAGGGTGTTGTTGTAGGCGAGTCGATTCAAAAGAAGAATCCAGATGGTACGCCCGAGACTGTAACCTTGGAGTTCAACGATGGTCTGATAGCTGCCCAAGTGTTTGTCTTCTTTGCAGCCGGCTTCGAGACGTCATCATCAGCCACTAGCTACACTCTCCACCAGTTAGCATACAACCAGGACGTACAGAAGAAGGCGCAGGAGGAAGTCGACCGTGTCTTAGCCAAACACGACGGAAAGCTATCGTACGACTCGATCAGAGAGATGACTTACTTGGAGATGGTGTTCAAAGAAGGTTTACGGATGTTTCCTTCCCTAGGCTTCTTGCTAAGGCAAAGTACGCGTCCGTTCACCTTCCCGGAGTTGAATGTCACGATAGATGAGAACATACGCGTGATGATTCCGCTGCAGTCGCTGCACAATGATCCGAAGTATTTCCCGAACCCTGAGAAGTTCAAGCCGGAGAGGTTCGATCCCGAAGCATATGACAACAGCAACAAATATTTCTATTTGCCGTTCGGTGCAGGACCTAGAGCATGTATAGGTGAGATATTTTTACGAGTCTTTTTGAAATATGAGTACATCAAGAGGTTGTAGTGCCAAACTCTTTCCTAACATTAAGGGTGTAACAAGACCCTTAACGAAGCCGAAAGGTACTTCTTCTCCCCGGCATTGCGTTAATTTTTTTTTTTCTTGAACTTGGAACCTTCTAGTTACGGAGATATTGGGGGTCAAAGTTCCAACTTTTTCAGAAGTTTTTTTTTTATACATACATGTTTTTAACGTAAGATTTTTACTGTAAACACCTCCACAACCCCCTTACTATTACATCCTTCCATCATCACAATGATTTGAGTGCGTCACATTGATTTTTCCTTTTGTCTTCGTATCGTTTTTTCTTAATATTTTGAACTTCGGAGCAAAATATTAATAATAGTCAGTAGTAACATAAATATGGTGAATAGTCAAAGGGCTTGCTTTCAACAGTATTTGTTACATCGATCTGCGTAATACTTGCGTCTACGCTTCAACTTTTTTTGTTCAACAGAGTCCTTGGAAAAGTATCCGCTTCGGCAATCATGGTCTATCTTCGGAAATATATTATGAGATCTAATATTATTCCCATGTTCTTCTTCTTCTTTTGTATCGATGATTTATCAAACTATTAGCACCCAGGTAGCTACGTTAATCGCGGTTTCAGTAGAGTTTTTGACAGTAAGTCCTCTAAATCGCAGGTGTAGGGACACTTTAGATACTCCAGGAAGTCACAGTTAGCTGCTGCTACCATGGAAGTACTTGTCTATTAGGGGCCAGCCATAAAATTTATGACGTAATTTAATAACTACTTACGTCATATATGAAAGAGGTGGGGGGTGTCAACGAACTGTGACATTGTGTGACAAGGGGTGGGAGGGGTCCTAAATTTGGTGACGTCACATTTAAACAACTAATATTGCTAAGTTTTAAAACACGAAATTTGAACTATTAACGAAAAACTTATTAAAGAAATATTTCCAACTCTATCGGCGGGCAGCATGTAATATTGCAAAATATGTGACGTCACACTTGGGAGTGGGAGTCTCACAAAAATTGAACTTCTGTTAGGGACGGATTAAGATCTCACGTGAGCGAAGCCGCGGGCACAGCTAGTACCTAATAATGTCACGCGAACAAAGGTCGCGGGCGACAGGTAATCTTAAATAACAAATTATACATGGCTGCATGTAATATACACACGAAAACAATTTGTACTTATTCAACTACATAGATAGGTAACAAAATAGCTCTTATTTTCAGTACCATTCTATATTATAATGTTAAATATATATATCCATTACTTTTTCCAGGTGAACGTCTCGGCATTATGCAGTCACTGGCTGGACTGGCGGCTGTCCTGTCTAGTTTCACCGTCATGCCCGCGCCAGAAACCGTCAGGCATCCCATCGTCGACCCTCTGTCTAGCGTGGTCCAGGCCATTAAAGCCGGACTACCACTCATGTTCATTCCCAGGAATAAAATTGCTTGAAATTATTTTGTTAAAATAGTGTCCTACGAGCCAAGCTTGTGAGTTCATTTAATTTAATTCATCTATGATATGTTGTAAACAGAAAAAGTGTCCAACCTTCAGTTACATTGACATTTGTTTATCAATTGTATGTAGGTTCAGTGGTAAAGGATTTTTGGCAAATAATAGTACCTATTCATTGTGAAATTGTTTCGTGAAATGTATTGCAAAACATGATGGCTGCGTTGATTCCGATTTTATCCACGAGCCAACATGTCCTTGCTCAGCTGTATCTATGACCTGCGATAAAGTAAGGCTAGTGCACATTTGAGATTTGGGCATATTATTATTATTTTCGTTTATTCATACTAATATTATAAAGAGGAAATATTTTTTCGTTTGTTTGTTTGTACCGAATAAGCTCCGAAACTCCTGGACCGATTTTAACCATCTTTTCACCAATAGAAAGCTAAATTATCAGGAATTAACATAGGCTATAATTTATTTAAAAAAATATTGTGATTCTTAAGAAAATTGCAATAATGTCACCCAAAGTAGCAATTTTTTTTTTCTATAAAATTAATTATTTGGCGTGCGCTGAGTAAACTATTGATGATACTTAAAAATTATGTACTACATGATTAAAGTACTCATTATTACCTACAAAAAAGTCCGCGAGGGAATATATCTAACTATATAGTTAAGTCACAATTGTGCAGCTTTTGTGTACTAAAATTTAATTAGATCGCCGGTAGAAACAAAAGTTGGTTACATTCGTATCGTAGTATTAATTCTTATTCAAATAAAAAGTTTTATCATCAAGGGTATTTATGTAGCAGTAAAATACTGAGTGTTCAAGAAGAAATTATCATCAAAATGTAAGATACATGCAGCGACTTCTATTGAACCAAAATGGTACTAATAAATAAAAATGTGCTCACAAGATAACTTTAAAATTGACTGATCGGGTTTTTAATAAAAAAGTTATGATAGCGTACTCTAGATTAGTCTACATGACGCTGCTTTGAAAATCTACATAGCCTGTAGAGTGTGTTCGATCCACGGATATAGATAGACCTAGATAACGCGAGAGCAACTACTTCGCGTGCCATATTATTATGTAGCTTACTTACAAAAATCGTAAGTGGCCAATTTCGAACTTAGTCTGCATCGGAGCATAGCGCTAGTCGGACGTCAGTGTCACTAAATAGTGCTTGTGACGTCATAATAGGTAGTCAAAAAATGGCACGCTTGGTTTTCATACAGATCGTGATACTTGCGTTATCTAGGTCTATCTATATCTGTGGTTCGATCGCTTTCCATGCATACGAAAGGCAGTTGCAAGAGGTCCGCAAGAGTTTAAAGCAGCTGTATTGTATTTGGGCTCATTTCATGCACTTTGATGAGAACTTTAGACCTAGCTGGAGTATGACTTTCATCGAAGGTCTAACGATGGATACGGAAGGCAGTTGTAAGAGGTCCTCTACGGTTTACAGCAGCTATATTGTTATTGGGCTCATTTCATGCACCTTGATGAGAACTTTCCACCTAGCTGGAATATGACTGTCATCGAGTGTCTATGGATGAAGACTTGAGGCTGTCGAGGGAAGCCCTTATTTGGAAAAACATCAGTTGAATATTTTAGGGATTAATGAATATTTTCAAGAAATTATATTGTATCTATACTAATATTATAAAGCTGAAGAATTTGTTTGGTTGGTTGAACACGCTAATTTCTAACTACTACTACTGGTTCGAATTGAAAAATTCTTTTAGTGTAATGTTAGTGGATAGCCATTGACGCACGAAGTCGCGCGGGTCAGCTAGTTCATTTATACAACGTGTAACAGAATAAACGCAATTCCTGAAAGTAGTTGGTTCAGAATCGGCTTCTGAATCGATTTCCGTCATAAAAAATAGGTGTTAAATTTTGACGGAAAAATCTTTTAAATAACTTAAATTAGAAACACAGTAGGTATCATGACAAATTAATACAAATAATACAATCCTTAATTCAAGGAAATTGAAACCTTAACTCAGAGCAATAAAGGTTACTAAAACGCACGACATTATTTGTAGTTCGCTCATAGCTCGTAATACACACACGTAAATAATATTACAATGTATTTTACATTAAAAGTAGTGTGCGTCAAATAAATAGGTAATTTAAAGGAATTCCAACTTTATCTCCAATGAGTAAGGCTTATTTAAATGCACGACCAAACTTAGTTGGTCATCAAACAATTTTTACAAAATAAAATTATTTAATTTGAAGAAATTTAGAACTTATTGCAAAGAGATAAAGCATTTGTCGGCAACCTCTTTGACGTTTATGCGAAATGCCGACAGACACGCCGCCGCTACCGCCGATTATAAACCTAACATTTAGTTAGTCATCCGCCGGTGCCCGGTGGCCGGTACCGGTAGTGATCTACTGTAGACGTTCTTTTATTTACGTCCGTGACATTTTTGTTTCCGCGCGCGATGGCTTCCAGTATACCAACATACAATACACGGGTATCTGTCAAATACTGTCAATGTCAATGTCAAATTATAAACTTAGACAAAACAGAATCCTACAGGCCAGTAGCCAGTAGCATTAACATGCATGGGAAAAACCTTTTATATAGAAAGTAGTAATCATAATCATAAATCTTTATTTATCTCAACATCAGAAGTAACAGGCACTGGTATATGCACAATCTTAAATAGAGAAAGGTGTCTGAAGTAGGAAGGTCCTGAGGAACAGATCACCTCTCCGGTTCAGATATACTATTTTATTTACAGCAAAATTTAAATCAAGATTCTAGAGTTAAAATTCGAAGTAGGTAAACAAGTGCTTAAAATTAATTATTTGAAATTTGTCTACTAGGTACCATCCAACCCATTTGGCCTCCGACGTGATTGCTCTACTCGAGATAGCATTTCTCATTTGCAATTAGATACAATTCTAATAAAATGGACAATCATTTTGTTGGTGTCTTCTTTGATGTAGTGGGTCCATTCAACAACATCAAGCTGCACATTTTGTGTGGTGAACTTCGTGCCCTTGGTACCTGAAAAAATTATAATATGGATGTTTAACTTTTTACATGGTAGAGAAGTAGGTATATGTCAAAGTGAATAAACATTTATAGGGGATTCTGTAAGCGTTCTCTGACAGTCGTTTCTTCTCTGGACTGTTTCACTATTTGCTTTTTCACTATTTAACTACAAACCCACCAAAAAGCTACTAGCTTGCTACAAACACATGAAGAAAGAAAATGTTTTAATGTAAGACTGCCTTTATTTTTAATGAATGGTATTTATCTATTACCTACCCATATTGTTCTATTTTGTTATTGTGAACATTGGGGAAATATAAAAACAAAAGATTATGCAAGGCAGTTGCAAGAGGTCCACAAGAGTTTACAGCAGCTATATCATGCAGCTTGGTGAGAACTTTAGACTTGCCTGGAGTATGACTGCCATTGAAGGAATGACGATGGAGATGGGAGGCAGTTGCAAGAGGTCCGCAACAGTTTACAGCAGCTTTATCGTGTTTCGGCTCATTTCATGCACCTTGATGAGAATTTTTGACCTAGCTGGAGTATGACTGTCATTGAGTGTCTAAGGATAAAGACATAAGGCTGTCGAAGGAAGCCTTTATTTGAAAAAACATAAGTAGAATATTTTAGTGATTAATGTAAATATTTCTGAGAAATTAAATTGTTACCTACTTAAATCTAAACCCATATTATAAAACTGAAGAGTTTGTTTGATTGGTTGGACGAGCTAATTTCAGGAACTAGTGGTTAGAATTGGGAAGTGTTACACTCAATTTGAAGTGAATTAATTGGAGTAGTCTTCATTGCACCAGTTACACATCTCAGATTGTGGTTTTGAAAGATCTCCATTTGTGAACCAATCTCTGATCAGACCCAAATCATAAAAATCCATATTCTAAATGTCTACGGACTAAAGATATAAATAACATAAGCAAAATTTTAGGATCAGCTGCAATTGACAGTGACTTTACAAAATTAAATGATTTACTAGCTCTACCTAACAGATAACATACTTATTCCATGAGAGGTTTCTTGTAAAAATTATACATTGAAACTTCACTTCAGTAACTAGTGGAAGAACATTATTATTGAAATAAATATGTAGGTCTGTCTTATACTCTCCAAACACTATTACTTTAGATTTTCTTGACTAATATCATAGTTTTTTTTTTTTTTTTGTTTACCTATTTGAGTGTCCCACTGCTGGGCAAAGGCCTCCCCTTTCTCCTTCCAAACCTCTCTGTCCTGTGCGATATCTCGCTATAGTCGTCCCGCAAACGAGATCAGATCGTCACACCACCTTCGCCGCGGTCTACCTCGACATTCGTGCTACGTGGCCAGCCCACTCCCACTTCAGCTTGGCTGTTTTTTCTCCAACATCTGCAACTTGAGTAATGGAGCGCAGGGTAGTGTTTCTTACGCGATCTGTCCGCTTAACACCTATTATGCTGCGCTCCATTGCCCGCTGGCAAATCTTGAGTTTGGACTTCTGTTGTTCAGTAAGTGACCAACTTTGTGCACCGTAAGTTAGGCGGTTATTGGAAGGCTTCCCTTGATGTGTTCTGTTAGGGCCCCCAGCTGCCAGTCCCCAATGTCCCATGTTAGTAAATAGTACTTTGACCGAGTCAAAGCTGTGTTTGAAATACTTTCAACAGTACTTATATCTGAACCTGAAGCATAGATAACCAAATTATCTGCAAATTACAAATTTGCCACTTCAAGACCCAGTACAATATTTAGTCTATGTAAATAAAGTAGATTAATCTACGGATTGAGAATGCCACCTTGACATACCCATTTGTATGAAAAACGGCCCTATTAAGATTCTGCAAGCGTTCTCCGACAGTCGTTTCTCCTTTGGATTGTTCACCGACAGGGTGTTTCGTTTTTGAGAGATTCGTCGATAGAACGTTTCACTTATGGATGTTTCGCCTTCAAATTCACTTCTTATGAAGATAAGATTTCAGTTTTAAGATCCAAATACATTCTCAAGCTTTTATATTTCGAAAATCATCCTTTATTAAAGAAAATATTATTTTATCATAGAGTTTACTAATCTAATAATCAGTATTGATGATCAATGTCAAATTGAGAAATGTAAAGGCAGATGTTAGGTTAAAGGTTAAAGGTCATCATCATCATCATCATCATTTCAGCCGAAAGACGTCCACTGCTGGACATAGGCCTCCCCCAAGAAGGGGGGTTTTGCCATAATCGCCACGCTTGGCAGGCGGGTTGGCGATCGCAGTATGGTTGTTATAAAACACAGAGAACGCTGCTGCCCATTCTCTGGTAAGTCCCTTAGTCGCCTCTTACGACACCCACGGGAAGATATGGGATGGTGCTATTCTTTACGTCCGGACACCGTACAGAACAAAAAGAAAAGGTAAAGGTCATGTTATTCTGGTAATTATATTAGCAAACTCTGGCCCATCGACATTTACATTAACCGTGACTTAAGGAGTAAAAAAGGTGTTTATCAGCTAATCGTAGAGTTCCCTTTTTTTTTTTTTTTTTTGGGTTGGGAAATCATCAAATGACCCCCCCCGCTCTGGGCAGAGCGGAATGGAGTGTCAGACTTGTACTGACTAAAACCCATCCATGTTCCTTCTTTGCCCTTTGTGTTCCAGGGCCGCGGTATCTCTTTCGAACAGTCCCGCAGCCCTAGCAGGCATCGGCCCGTGCGGACCCCTACGTGGTTGCTGACATCTCTTTGAGGCGCGCATGGAACACGAACGCGCCGTCGACACGGCCTGTCGTCATAAGACGGCTGGACGGCGAGCTAGCCCATAACTCGCCATCCACAGGCCCGCGCCTACGGTGGCCGGGGGCCACCACGTGACCCCCGACGCCCAGGGCGTCTCCCGCGGCGGCTGGGACGTGAGGCTCTTTCCCTCTCACGTTCCGCCACCTCCTTCACCAGCATGACTGCTTCGCAGAAGGAGGTGACGGCTTCCCATTCCCTCTCGCTCCGGACCATGGCTTGAACCAGGGCCGGGCGCGAGAGGTCGCCGCCGCCGATCGCCACTACGAGGACACGGCGCTGCTCCACCCAAGCGGGGCAGACCTCCACAGTGTGCTGCACCGTGTCCTCCGGACGATCCTCACAATGGAAACACCCGGGCGTTTCCACCCGCCCGATTCGGTGCAGGAACCTCCCGAAACAACCGTGTCCGGTGAGGACCTGCGTCAGGCGGAAGGTGAGGGCGCCGTGGCGCCTCTCTAGCCACTCCTCAAAGAGGGGACTTATCGCCACTATGGTGGCGTGCCCTTCACGGGGTTGTGACAGTCGCTCTCTCCATGTCACCATGAGATCGCTCCGGAGGTCTGTCCGCTGAGCGGCGATTTGCCGCGGCAGCGGAGTTTCCCCCCGACGTAGTGCCTCCGCGCGCCATTCGTGAAGGCGCGCGAGGACTATCGCCTCCAGATCCCATGGCGGCAATCCGGCAAGGAGGCTCGCCGCCTCACCGGAGATCGTGCGGTACCCCCGGACTAGCCTTAGGGCTATCCCCTTTTGGGGCGCGTTCAAGTAGCGGGCGGCTTGCCGCCTCAGAGAACGCGCCCACACTGGGGCCCCGTAAAGGGCCATAGACCGCACGACCCCCGCGTAGAGCCTCCGGCAGGAGGCGTTTGGACCCCCCAGGTTGGGCAGGAGCCGCTTGAAGGCAGCCCCGGTCCGTTCCAGTTTGGGGGCCAAACGTCGGAAATGCTCCACGAAGTTCCACCGGCTGTCAAGGACGTGTCCCAGGTACTTCAGCGTCGACCCGACGCCGATAGAAACCCCTCCTGCCGTCAGTAGGGATCCCGACGGTGGCGCATTCCGAGGCCCATGAAAACACATGGCCTCGGACTTGTGCAATGCCACCTCGAGACCCAATCGCCGGATCCTCCGCGTGTCATGTTTTCGGCCGCCGCCTCGTGCGACCTCCCTTGTGCCAGTACCAGCGTGTCGTCAGCGTAGCAGACTACGCTGACGCCGCTAGGGAGGTCGGCGCGCAGCACCCAGTCCCTGTGGAACACCGCACGACATCTCTCGCCGGTTCCATTCTCCGCTCCGACCGGGGTACGTGACGGCCCTATCCGTCAGATAATCCCCGACCACACGACGAAGGTAGGTTGGCACCCGGTGATACCGGATCGTAGAGTTCCCTG
The DNA here is from genome assembly GCA_905163415.1 of Noctua fimbriata. NCBI lineage: Eukaryota > Metazoa > Arthropoda > Insecta > Lepidoptera > Noctuidae > Noctua > Noctua fimbriata. The sequence goes on along the minus strand of LR990948.1, from coordinate 13,012,487 downwards.
GGTACAGGCATATATTTACTGATCCAAGAACAATAGAAATGTTTCGTTAGCTATATATCTACCCCATCTTACTGTTGGACATGGAGTTCGGTTACCTGGCGCCAGGGTCGGAGTGGGCCGGAAGGGTCCGCGTGGCTCCCCCAAGCCCGGGGCCCGAGAGGCTCCCCCAAGCCCGGAGCCCGAGAGGCTCCCCCAAGCCCGGGCCCGAGACTGGATAGTAATAGATGGGATAAAATCGGAAAATAATGAAATATACAAATTAATAATTATATACGATATCTGTATATTATTAGGTACCTAGGTGCAGTTCCAATTATATTCCAATAATATAACAAATATGAAACTAGCAAATCAACATTTCTTAAAAAGAGGAGAATTTTCAGCTAACCTTTTTTTAATATCTCTGCTGAAACAATGTCAAATGTATTATAGACTAGGAACTAAAATCATTAGGCTCTCCACTCCAAACAAGTTAGCTTTTCTTTAGTTCTTTTATTGAGAAATAGATATTATTTAATTGACTTAGGAACACAATGTCAAGAACAAAGTCTCCAAGAGCGAGCGAAGCGGCTCGAAGATTTTTCCACTGGTAGAGGAAAGGTAGCTGGTGGCTGGTTTTTCCAAAGGTAGTTTGACAGGCTGGAATTGTTTGAACCTTTCACACAGAAATTATTTGATCGACTTTTAGGCAAAGCCAAGATTTAAGAGAAAATAGCGAAGTGAAATTTTGATCACCCTACCTACCTTCGACCGGTTAGAATAAAATGATTTCGACCTACCGGACCTGCTTGGGCGACTTATAGACAAAATGAAGATTCAAGATAAAGTAGGCTGCAAGAGCGAGCGAAGCGAACTCGAAAATTTTTACATCTTGCCTCGAATAAATTCACATATGTAAGAGATCAAAATGTCTACAAGTTCTATTTTTAGCAACCTTGTGTATGTATGCCATTATTGCCTATTACAATATATATTATTATATTATATTTTATTTATTATTTTAATATGGCGGCGCGGGGCACATGACGTTCAATCAATCAGCGCGCGAGGTGCGATCCGTCGCATGCCATTTCACAATTTGACGGTTTCACTTCGATAAATTATAATGTACCGAAAAATAAAGCGTTTTTTAATCAGTATACTACGGTTCACAATATTTCGACGTTTACAATCTCGCTAGATAGATTATAATCTAACAGTTTTTACAATTTTACGGTGACTTAGATATGAAAAGAATCTTGCGCACTCAACTTGGCTCATAGCGACAGACTGCATGAGTGTTCTCATGGCTTTACAAATTCCGAAACTTGACGCCAATACCGGAAATATTATATACTAGCTGTTGCCCGCGACTTCGTTCGCGTGGAAATTTTGGTGTGCATGTATGAGACTGCCTCATTGGTCTAGTGGACGCGACCTACTAAGACTACTAAGCGTGGGGATCGATTCCCGAATAGGGCAGTGTTAAAAAAAATATGTTTATTTCAATTACATAAAGTTGGCACACACATGATTTGGAGATCACCTTTTAAGCAAGGAGATGCTTGTGTTGGGGGCGTTCATTAATTACGTGAGGCGATTTTTCGACCCCCTCCCTCGTCCCTTGGTGGGATGTCGTGAGATTTGGCTTGACCCCCTGATCTCCCTCCTTGAAGTGTAAGAATAATTATGTATGCTCCTTTAGTTTAGTAAGTAAGTACGCTACTTTATAACCGTATGTATGCTGAGTTTGCACTATACCTTATAAGCATTATTTTATATTATTACGAGTGCATTCATTAAATAGTACGTAACCGATGTGGTCGTTTCCTTGAATAACACCCATTAGGAACCCCAACATTACATGGCGACCCTGCCAGGATTCTGCCAAGGGGATTGTTAGTTTTAGTATAGTTAACATAACTACTTAAATAGTATATAATGTGTCGGTCAACGGTGGAAAAAGAAGAGGTTTCCCTCAGCCAAAACGCGGCTGGAGGCAACAACGACGCCACGTTGAAAGAAATCGGAGGCCACGTGGAGCGGCTTAGCATCGTGACCTATATTGTTCTGGCTATTATTGGACTCGTAGCAGTTATGTGGGCCTGCGGATGTACAGGAGCTGCCACCGCACATGGATCCAGCAGGAAATTGGGATGAGTACCATGCAGAGAATCAGATCATCCATCAGAGGGCGCACAGAAAGTAACGAGAACCAGTAATTAGAAGTGAAATAATAGTGAAAGTGAAAATAAAAGTGTTGTGGATTGTTCATCTTTTCGTAAAAATGTAATAAATATCAGTGAGTGAGCTACTCGTAGTTACGCGGTATCATATTTCATTACGCTATAATTCTAAAGGTGCTAAAACCGTGCGCGGACATTCAGCAATAAGACACCGAACGGAAACAAAATGCAACGTTGGACTTTTTTCTTCGCATTTATGTAGAATGTGTTACATTTGTGTAATTCTATTATTAGATTAAGAATATTATGGTTGATATTTTGGAGAAAAATTATGTCTTTTTAGTAGAAGTACGTAATTATTTAGTAAAAAAGGGACAAACTAGATATAAGGGTAATGTTATTTCTACTAAGTTAGATCAAGCAAAAAGCGCATACGAAAACTGTTGTAAAATATATTTACTTATTGAGAAAAGTAAAGGTATTAATTTGGAATCAGCAATAGATCTTTATCAAAAAATAAAACAAAAGTACGAGGAAATAGAGAAATTGTGTACTTTTCCCGTAACAGTAGATGTAGATTTAGGAAAAATGGATTTCGACATAAAGGTGGCGTGTAGTTTGATTCCAGTAATGGACGGTGTAGAGGCCACCACTAAGCGCTTAATAGACTCAGTGGAGATGTATGCTGACATGTTGGACAGTCCAGGTAAAGTATTATTAATTACTTTCGTTTTGAAAAGTCGGTTGAATGAAAATGCAAAATTACGAACTGCAAGCTCATACAAAACTATCAAAGAATTAATTGATGATATGAGGAAATTTCTTTTACCTAAAAAATCATTTATGGCCATACAGACGAAGCTTCAAAATATTCAACAAGGCTCGAGATCCATTGAGGATTATGGTACGGAGGTAGAAAAGTTATTTACAGAGCTGACAATTACCCAGGCAGATGGAAAAGAGGAAATATTTTCGATTTTAAAACCAATCAATGAAAGTTTTGCCATAAAACGTTTTTCAGATGGTCTGCGTAGCGCGAAAATGAGCACCATCATCTCGGCACGCGGCTTCAGCAGCTTGAAAGATGCCATACAAGCAGCGAAAGACGAGGAGTGCACGTCTTTCCAACCTCCAGGTAACATTTTGTATGCATCTAAAAATGGACGCCACTCGTCACACGATATTAGACGTTCTCAAGGTCAAAGAGGTTTTTACCGTAGTCAATATGGTAACAATTACCATCGTAGGCATCAATTTAATAACCACTACAATCAAGGACATGGTTCTAGAGGAAATTCTAGAGCAAATTATCGGCCTTCATACAATAATCAACGAGGAAATAGAGGTTCTAGATATGTTAGGAACCGTGGACGAGGTCAAAACACATTTCCAGTTGAGAAAGTAGCTGACACTCGTCAATGCGTTAAAGATGACAATGCAGGTACATCGAATCAGTTTTTTCGATCCTAAGCATTTTATATTATCATTACAAGGTGATGCGAAATATGTTACTTTAAATATTAAAAATATTAAATACTATTGGCTTGTTGATACAGGTGCAACATTGTCAATTATTAAAAAAGAAGTATTACCAAAAAATATCATTGTTAATAGAAATAATACTATAATAAATGGAATAGGTGGTCAGCGACGCTCTCAAGGATCTGTAAATTTAATATTAAAATACGACAATGCCACGTTTCAGCATAATTTTCTTGTTTTTGATTCGCTACCACTAAAAGCGGACGGAATAATAGGCTTAGACTTTTTAGAAAGATTTAGTGCGAATATTGATTTAGGTTCAAATAATATAACACTCTTTAAGGGTAATAAACAACATTATCTACATTTTGTTGATGAACATGAAAGGATGAAAAATTCTATGATTATTCCGGCACGCTCGGAATCAATTCATTTTATTATTGTGAATGAGAATGTAAATGGAGAAGTAGTAGTATGTAGTAAAGAGTTAGCGAAGGATGTCTTTATAGCAAACGCTATAACAACAGTTAGTAATAATAGAATTCCAGTAAAAATTCTTAATGTTAGTGACAAGGAAGTAAGCTTGCCATCTTTCACACCAGATTTGAAAAGATTGGACGATTATAATATTTGTCAATTTAATAAGACCAATATGGACGTTACTAGGGTTAAAACTTTACTATCAGAATTAAATTACAATTATTTAGACAGAGAAGAGAAACAATCAATTGAAGCAATTTGTGCAAAATATTCTGACGTTCTTCATTTAGAGGGAGATAAGTTAACCACAACTAATATTTATGAGCAATCTATAGTTTTAAAACCAAATTCTACTCCAGTTTACGTCAAGCCCTATAGGTTACCCCAGGCATTAAAACCAGAAATAACTAAGCAAGTTGATAATATGTTAGAAAATAATATAATCGAAGAGTCAAATAGTGAATGGTCCAGTCCAATTTTATTAGTTCCTAAGAAAAGTAGTAACAGTAATGAGAAAAAATGGCGTTTAGTTATAGATTACAGAAAATTGAACGAGGTTATTTGTGACGACAAATTTCCTCTACCAAATATTAATGAAATTTTAGATACGCTTACTGGAGCTATTTATTTTACTCATCTTGACCTTCACCAAGGTTACTATCAGGTAAGTTTAGAGCCTAGTAGTCGTAAATTAACAGCTTTCACTACAAATACTGGTCAATATTGCATGAAACGTTTACCAATGGGCTTAAAGATCAGTCCTAATGCCTTTAGTCGTATGATGTCTGTAGCGATGTCTGGTTTAACTTACGATAAATGTCTAGTATATCAGGACGATCTCATTGTATTTGGAAGGAATCTATCGACCCATAACAAAAATTTAATAACAGTCATGGAGAGATTGAGAAAAGTAAATTTAAAACTAAATCCTCAGAAATGTGAATTTTTAAAGAAAGAAATTCTTTATTTAGGACATTTGGTCACAGAAAAAGGTGTTTTACCAGATCCAGAAAAAACAAAAGTATTACGAAATTATCCTACTCCCAAAAATGCAGATGAAGTAAAACGGTTTGTAGCATTTTGCAACTATTATCGTAAATTTATAAGAAAGTTTTCGGATATAGCAATACCTTTGAATAGGTTAAGTAGGAAAAATGAACCATTTATTTGGTCCGATGAATGTCAACACGCTTTTGAATTTTTAAGAAATGCTTTAATATCGTCACCGATTTTACAGTATCCCGATTTTACCGAAAATCATGAATTTATTTTACAAACAGATGCTTCGGGTACTGCTATTGGTTCTGTATTATGTTATAAAGATCTTAGACCAGTTGCATATGCCAGCAGACCCTTGAATAAAGCAGAAAGAAACTATCCAACTATTCAAAAAGAACTTTTGGCAATAGTGTGGTCAGTTAAGTATTTCAGACCATACTTGTATGGAAACAAATTCACCATAATGACAGATCACAAACCTTTAATATATCTTTTTAGTATGAAAGATCCATCAAGTAGATTACTTAAATTCCGATTAACTTTAGAAGAATATAAATTTAAAATAGTCTATGTGAAAGGAAGAGACAATGTTGTGGCAGATGCTTTATCGAGAGTTTGTATAACGTCTGATGAACTTAAAGGTATCAATGAACAAGTAATGGCTGTAATGACCAGAGCGCAAAAGAAAAAGCTGAATGAGTTAAGTAAGAGTAAGAATGACGATGAAAAGAAGGATCTTAATAAATCTACTAACAATTTTACTGATCAGCCAAGAGTTGTGGATATATTAAGAAAACCGTGTGATTCAGTAGAGATGTGTTTGATTGAAGGCAACAAATTAAAACGATTTAGAGATAATGATATGATAACTGAAGAATTCGAATGTTTTACATTTATAGAGGGTAAAAAGACATTATACATTAATCTTGATTACAAGGCGCATTTCTCGCGAGCCGAATTTGTGCAGAAATTAAGATATTTTTGTGAAAAGAAACGTATCAATGAAGTGTGTATAATTAAAAATAACGATAATATAGAATTTATCAAGAGTGTTTGTGATGAAATAACAACACTTAATAATTGGTCCGGACCGCGAATATGCATATTACGAGGTGTAAAAAGAATAGATGACGACAACGAAAAGACACTCATTATGAACGACTTTCATTTACTGCCATCCAGTGGTCATGCTGGAGTGCGCAGAATGATAAATACAATCAAAAGTCGATACTATTGGCCAAGTATCGACAAGGATGTCCAGGAATTCGTCAAAAAGTGTACAAAATGTCAAAAACATAAATATTTTCGTAACATAAAAGAACCGATGGAAATTACCACAACAGCTTCCTCGGCTTTTGAAAAGATATATTTAGATGTAGTAGGTCCTTTAAATAGAGACGAAAATGGTAATTGTTATATATTGACTATGCAATGCGAATTAACAAAATTTGTACAAGCTATTCCTTTGCAAAACAAAGAAACAGTGTCCATTGCAGATGCATTTGTTAGAGAGTTCATATTAAGATTTGGTATTCCGGCGACAATAGCTACAGATCGTGGAACAGAATTTATTTCTGCAACCATGGAACAGGTTTGTAAAATACTTAATATTGAAAAATTATCTTCTACAGCCTATCACCATCAGTCAATAGGAGCTCTTGAAAATGCTCACAAAACTTTGGGTGCATATTTAAGGATCCAGTGTGACAATCATGCGGATACATGGAGCTATTGGTTACCATTTTGGTGCTTCAGTTTTAACAACACAGTCTATTCAGAAACAAATTACACACCATATGAACTAGTTTTTGGAAAACTTTGTAAAATACCTGATAGCATAAGCAATACCGTAGAACCATTGTATAATATAGATAATTATCCATTACAGTTAAAATACAGGTTACAATTAGCTCATGAAGATGCAAAGAAAAATTTGTTAATTAATAAACATAAACGGAAAGAAATATATGGTAAGTCTGTCAATTCTGCAAAATATGAGAAAGATGATTTGGTTTTAGTAAAAAATGAAGCACGTAGTAAATTAGATGCAATATTTAAAGGTCCCTATACAGTTATAGAAGATTTAGGTTGTAACGTAAAGATAATTAAAAATAATAAAATTGAATTAGTACATAAGAATAGGACTAGGCCTTTTTGTCAATAGATTAGAATGTAAGATTCAATTTTAGATAACATTGCAATGTATAATGATAAGGATAAATTTATTTACCATTTTATTTGTAATAAGTAAGTTTGTGTATTAAACACTATTATTTTAAAAGATGATACTTCAAATAAATCATCATTCATCATCATCATCATTTCAGCCGAAAGACGTCCACTGCTGGACATAGGCCTCCCCCAAGAAGGGGGGTTTTGCCATAATCGCCACGCTTGGCAGGCGGGTTGGCGATCGCAGTATGGTTGTTATAAAAAAACACAGAGAACGCTGCTGCCCATTCTCTGGTAAGTCCCTTAGTCGCCTCTTACGACACCCACGGGAAGATATGGGATGGTGCTATTCTTTACGTCCGGACACCATACAGAACCTTTACGTCCGGACACCATACAGAACTTATTACTAATTCAAATAAACTCAAATAAATATCTAGTAATAATTAAGTAAAAAAACTACTAATTCAAATAAATATCTAGTAATAATTAAGTAAAAAAAAAAAAAAAGTATGTACCATTCTTTTTTTTTCTATGTCCCCGGGAGGTGAAGTGTAAGAATAATTATGTATGCTCCTTTAGTTTAGTAAGTAAGTACGCTACTTTATAACCGTATGTATGCTGAGTTTGCACTATACCTTATAAGCATTATTTTATATTATTACGAGTGCATTCATTAAATAGTACGTAACCGATGTGGTCGTTTCCTTGAATAACACCCATTAGGAACCCCAACATTACATCCTAATCTCACGTGAGATTTATCAAAATGCGTAGTTTAGCATAAATACGGCAATCTGTGGGTGATTGCGTTGAATTCATTAAAGAAAAATAAATTTGTAGAGAAACATGTTTACTTAATTAAACCCAGTGATATTTGCCGAGACCCTCCTCTCTCCCTCGTGAGATTGGCTGATATTTTGCGCGACACCCGCCTTAAAAGCCTAACGTAATTAATGGACGCCCCCTTAGGTGACTCCGCTCTTCCACTTAACATTAAACAATGTATATGCGATTGAAAAAATACTATAAATAATAGTGTTATTGGGTTATCCCATCAGGAATTTGTCAGTAACAGCCACGGAATTTAAATTTGTGCCCGTTTGATGGCAATAGGCTCACCCCCTATTACATGGGACTTCAATATAACTGGCGAGTCCTTTTGGGTGCTGTAATTCTGGGCGGCAGAGGTCCGAAATAAAATTAAATATCGTTGAGGAGACGATATGGCTTTAAAAATCGGTGTATTTTGGCGCTTTACAACTTTTTATCAAAGTGAACCTTGTTGGGCGCTATTTATTCTAATACCGTTCTGTATAGAACATTAAATGACTTTTGCGAGAGCCCTTAGATCTCCTTAATCCGGCCCTGTCGCAAAATCCGTTCTTAGCGGACGTCTACTAACTATAAACTACCTCACTGCCAAACATCAAGTTTGTAGCACAAAAAGTTAAGGAACTTTCATCCAAACTTACGAGAGCCCTTAGGCCTCATTAATCCGGCCCTGTCGCAAAATCCGTTCTAAGCGAACGTCTACTAACTATAAACTACCTCTCTGCTAAATTTCAAGTTTGTAGCACAAAAAATGAAGGGCTTTCATACAAACTTGCGATAGCCCTTAGACCTCCTTAATCCGGCCTTGTCGCAAAATCCATTCTTAGCGGACGTCTACTAACTATAAACTACCTCCCTGCCAAATTTCATATTTATACGTCAAGCGGTTTTCGACATTTCGTGATGAGAGAGTGAGTGACCTTTCGCTTTTATATATTTAGATAGGTCTCTCATATTTGAACCTCTCATTCAATGCCAAATTTTTAGTGCAAAGAGTAAAGACAAAAGGAACACTACGACTACTAAAACTTATTTACGTAAATTATTAAATTTATCATAGAAATCGCGTATGAGGTTACCAACTAAATTTTAAACATTAATATCTTTTGTGTCTGTTGGTCGATTTTGATGAAATAAACGCTTAATAATACACAATATCAATGCTTCTTATTTTGTAATATTTCGATGTTGAATACAATGTGGGGTTTTTACGTGATACGCGCACAAACGAACAGACACACCGACAAACAAAATATTTTTTACTTTCTATTTGTTATTTCTCGCACCTTCCAGTGATTTTTTTGCAAAAATCTGTAATGTACTGATACGGAAACTCTACTATTTTATTATACAGAGTGGGGCATGACGATTGACAATCCTTTAAACCACGTATAGAGTGTCATGTTCTTTACCCGTATACAAAAATTCAATCAAATCCAATGAATACTTTAGCCACAGGAAATTATTTTTCACTTTCTTATTTTACAACATGATGTAGATCTGAGTCCGTAATAATAGGTAAACATTGTAAGGTCAAGAACCTGTGCAAAACATACGATTCTATTCTCTACGTCTCAATATGCTTGAAAGACAGAGAAAGGTGTCATACTATTTCACTCTAACGCGCCCCACCCAGTCACACAAAATACTACAATTAGAAAGAAAAATAAATATTACTTACGCAAATTATGCATTAGTGGTGGTGCATAGATCATTGCGTATGCGTGTGTGAGCGGAATTTTTTGGCAAAAAGTCTCGGACTCGGTAACTACGCAGTCAGTGCATAGCGGCGCCCTTTGAGGAGAGCACACGCCTAATTTTTTTATCACGAGACGACGCGCGCGCAATGTCGTGATTTTATAAAAAGTTTTAGTTGTTATTGTGATTAAAGACGATTTGTGATAGGTTAGTGTGACTTATTGTTAAGTGTTAGTGTAATATTAGTTAGTTAATTAAGCATTTAATAGGTATAGTTTCGTGATTTAGGTTAGGTTTGAAGTTTTGTAGTTTAATTATGCCTCAAATAAGGTACCCAGCTGCCGAGTACACCGACATGGTACTTACGTAAGGAGAATGTAACCAAAATGCAGCTTTACCATTGCATACATATCGGGAGAGATATGGTGACACACAAACGTTTGATGGTGTAAATTCTGATTGTGATGTGATATTATGTAATTAATTATTCAATCAGTGATCTTTTAATTAACAACGTGCAACTTAGTGAGTTTATCCCGCTAATTTGTTGTTCTCCGACTAAAATACCTACCTTCGACTACCTACCGCCATCGCTGCGCCCCGCACCGCGCCGCGCCCGCACCGCGCTGCGCAACGGTCAGTGACTTTTCGTAGATGATGCGTGTTTGCTTTTTATGCAGTTGATTCTGCTATTTATTTTGTTTGAAAACTAAAATTTTTAAATTTTCCATTATCTACTAATTTTCGTGTTTTAAAATGTTTAGATGGACTAGTACTGTGCTCGTTTTAATTTATTGTCGTGGTTCCAGACACACATTGTATGTATAGATGAGATTCGGACTTTATATTTAAGAAAAGTTTAATATGGACATCACGGGTACACTACATAAATACGGTTTATTCAAAAAGTCGCAAATTCGAATTTTTCATAATTCCGAATGGTTCATAATTCCGAATATAACAACTCCGATTTATCATTTATCCTATTTTTTTAAATTCCGCAATTTCAATATTACTCTCAAAATACCGAGTTTCAATAGATCGAAAAACAAAAAGTCCGACTTAATGATAATACGAAACATCAAAAATACGAATTCCGATTATTATAATACCGATTAATTAGAATTCCGAAATAAAAACGCCTCGTAAAACTGAATATCAAGACAAATTAACACATAATTGCTCGTCAGAGAGAATGCAACATGCAGCAGGCATGGTTTCTGTCACGGCTCTGACGCTGCGGGGCTCCGGCGATCCCACGCGAGCTTATCGCAGATGCATTTTACGCTCACCAAAGCGTTAAAACCACTGCTCCTCAGCTCGCGGGTCGCCTCGCCCCTCCGCGCCTACGCGGGCTTAAATTGCACTCTAGGGGTAGGGCAGACAAGACTGCGTGGAGTCGGATTTACAGCGATTCGTTTGTCACTAAAACCTAATTTTTAGCAAATGTTTTAGGACTAACAATTTTAGAAGAAGAAAGAAAGTACCAATTGAATCAAAATCAGAATCCTAATTTTAGCAGGTTATTCGAAGTATTGAAAATCGGAATGTCATTTTACGGACTGACAACCCATCGAGCATTTGATTCTTCAAATATATGAAAATCGGAAACAAACAAATTGGATTTACTACTTTCAGTAAATAGAATAATAATAGAAATTATAATTCTTAGGTATTATAAATCGGAATAATATATTTCGGAGTATTTGGGTGTTCCACACCCTCACACATAGCAGGAAACAAAAACGCAGATTATCTTACAAGAGTTATTGTTGACATTGACATTCCAGAGACGAGAAATGTTGCCATACCAAGTTCCGACCTGCTCACCAAATTATATGAACAATAGACATGTATTTGGCAGGGGAACTGGCAAGAAACACTAAGAACTAAAGGAAAATAGTACGTGAAAATAAATCAAACTCTTGGTTCTGCGCCTTGGTTTACAAGATCTGTTCTTCCTAAGTGTAGAAAATTTTATACTACTTTAAATCGTCTTAGACTTTGACATGGACGATTCAATGCAAATTTAACCAGAATGAAAATATAACATCGCCTATTTGTACATACCAATTGTGACTTGGGAAGTGATCAGACCTTAGATCATATAATTTTTGAATGCCCTGCATATGCCTTACAAAGAATTCCTCTAATTGATGAATTATTGGAAATATATAAAACGCCAGCAAGCATCCCGCGCGGCACTCAAGGTTTGCTGGAAAATTACAGTACATTATTTATCACTGTATACATTTATTGACAGCACTGAATGGGCAACTTGACCGTTCGGCTTAATAAAAGGATATGACCCTAATATAAAGTCATATCACACTTCACAACATGATTATTCCGAATACACGGATTATTATGATTTTGACTATACAATGAATACCGAAGACGAAATAGACGATAAAATAAAATAAAAGCAAGGTTTGAAATACTACTATGGACGAGACTGCGGCCTAATTTATTTTTTAACAAGAAGGATGAAACTGAAGACGAGGCTTCGGCCTTACTTACTTTTGGGCAAGAAGAATCTGATACGCACTGAAGACGAGGCGGTATGGTCCAAGCCCTTAGCCTGCCCGAGTATTGCAAAGGGAAAAAAAATATTGGCTCAGGGCTGCCAGATTGTATAATTGGAAACAAAAACTGTATAATTTAGTTACTGATTGTATCCTCTTTGTATCCTGGACCCTCATTTAGGCTTTCCGTATCCAATAGATACGGAAAGCCTAAATTCTATTATCTTAGTTTTCTATGGTGATTTTTTTTTTTTTTTTTGATATGGCCACTCGCAGTACAAAATCTCGGAGAGTTTGTTCCTGCTTAACCGGGCAAATCCTGTGGTGGCCAAAAATTACTTTAAGGCCCCCAGCCAGGGCTTACAAACTAAGGATATATTTCTATGGTGATATTTTTTGAGTTCCTTTATAGGTGCGCGTTAAGCCTGTGAGTACCATAATAAATAATAAAAATAACGTAGGTAAGTTTACGTGATTAATTATTATTGTGTATGTTTTTTTTTTGAATGTTTCAAAAAAAAATAAGCACGTTTCGTATCCTGACATTCAATTTTGTATAATTTCAGAAACATTGCCGAATAATTTAAAATATCTACTGGCAGCCCTGATCAACTGTGAAAAGACTGACGCTGTCACGCTGTGCTCTGCAGTTTGTTTGTTAGTTTGTTTTGAAGTGTTGAATAACACGATCACGAAATTTTGAATAAGCTTAGATTACAATGAGTAATCGCATAAAGGCTTGCTGTGTTTTTAAATGTATAAACACGCCGTCGAACAGCAAAGAAAAGTTCTTCAGCTTCCCTGAGCCTCGCCTTCGACCTGATCAGAGAAACAAATGGGTTGAGGCTATCCAGAACCAGAAGTAAGTGCTTATTGCTTGCAGTTTTTATTCCTTATACTCTGTTATGAGCCCTTGGACGTTCACAGATAGAAATAAGGCACACACAGCATAGATGCCGTCTCAGCATTCCTAATGTTCAAGAATAAGAATCATTTCTTTGCATAAAATACAGTTGTTACCAGATATAAAAGATGGTGATGTGTGCACAAACCATATTTTGCCCGTTTAGGCCAAGCAGATTTGTTTTACATTATTATGAAGGTAATGCTTATTTTGTTTATTAATACAATTCATTGTTATGACTATTTTGAAATGAAATAAGGAACTAATAATAAAACTATCTATTACAATTAAAATAAAACTATTTACAAAACATGTGTGTATATTCTTTAAATGTACACTTTAATCTATCTTCTTCTCTCTATTTATATACATAAAATGGTAAACTGACTGACTGACTGACTGGGTGATATATCAACACAGCTCAAACCGCTGGTCCTAAAGACATGAAACTTAGAGGGTGTGTTCTTTGTCAAGAGTATGTATCCACTAAGAAAGGGTTTTTGGGAATTCCACCCCTAAAGGGATAAAATAGGCGATGGAAGTTGATATGAAAGTCCGTCAGTTTTGAAGTTAGGATCTTCAAATTTTGTGTTTATGCTGAAAATTGAAAGTTAATACGTGTCTCAGCGTTTTTGTTAATTCTATCCCCTAAGGGTTAAAAAGAGGGATGAAGGTAAGTAACTATGTTTGTTCGGGTGGAATTTTGCAACTCAATTTTGAACAACCAATTGAGCTGAAATTTTGCACACGCCTTTGGTTCTTGTGACAATATAATTTTTATGACAGACATTCCTGAATCCTGCAGCTAGGATCGTCTCCTCAAGAGAGAACTATTCAACGGTTAAGTTAGAACTATTCAACGGTTAGTAGCACAGACACAAAACTTTGTATTTGCGTTCAAGTTTGATAGATAAAGATAATTTTTATCATGACCTTATCCTGCAGCCAGGATCGTCTTCTCACGAAGGAACTCCTCAACGGTTACTAGCGTTTTTAAACAGGTACTTTCAAGTTAAAGTCACTAATATTTCGGTTTGTGGTTAAAAACTATCCCAACGCCACGGGCCTGTGGACGGCGAGTTATGGGCTAGCTCGCCGTCTTATGACGACAGTCCGTGTTGACGGTGCGTTCGTGTTGAGATGTCAGCAACCATGTAGGGGTCCGCATGGGCTGATGCCTGCCAGGGCTTCGGGACTGTTCGAAAGAGATACCGTGACCCTGGAACACAAAGGGCAAAGAAGGAACATGGATGGGTTTTAGTCAGTAGAAGTCTGACACTCCCTTCCGCTCCGCCCAGAGCGGGGGTGTCATTTGATGATTTTCAATCCGAAAAAAAAAAAACTAACAACGTAAATCGTTGTTTTTTTAATCTCACTCTTCCGTTTCACAGAATTATGTTGCATGTAGGTGCTCCTGTCATGTTGCTTCGAAATATACGTCCTCCAAAATTGTGCAATGGAACTAGACTCCAAGTAACAACAGCTCTCCGCCGCAATGTTATTGATTCCAAAATACTAACTGGATCTGGCAGAGGAGAAACAGTCTTCGTGCAGCATATACCGTTGATACCAAATGACTTTCAGTTTCAATCTAAAAGATTGTAGTTCCCTATCAAGGTTTGTTTCGCGATGACTATTAATAAGTCACAGGGACAAACTCTCAAATTTGCTGGAGTTGATTTGCAGCAAGACTGTTTCTCCCACGGCCAGTTTTATGTGGCTTGCTCACGTGTAAGCTCTCCAACTGGACTGGTTGTTTTAGTGCCTGCTTCCGAATTAGTAAAAAAACATTGTATATGGGTGTTTCTCTGCTATTTGGAAACTCGTCCATACAAGACTGCCCTAAGCAAATTTTATTAAATGTTGAGAATGTTTGTTAATAAAATGGAGGGCAATAGTAAATTAAATATATATCTTAAAAAACATAACCCTCTTTTTGGGCTTCGCCGCAGTCGGGTAAAAAGCCCACACATTTTCCTCTTGGTTGTCGAATTATGGACGATTTTATGCAAAACTGTGACAGGGGACTGTTGTAACCTTCCAGGGGAATGTTGTTGATTGTTGTGTTTTTATGGACAAAAACAAGTATTTTTATTTACTAAAGTAATCAAAGTCTTTATTTTTCTTTATCGTTCTTAAATTGTGTAATTTGTTGAAATAAATCAACAGTATTAAAAGAAAATTTACTTATTATAGTGACTTTTCTTAAGGTTTATAACATTTGTGTTTATCATCATCATTTCAGCCGAAAGACGCCCACTGCTGGGCATAGGCCTCCCACAAGTGTCGCCACATTGACCGGTCCCGTGCGTCTCGCATCCAGCGGATCCCTGCAACCTTCACCAGGTCATCGGTCCATCGACCTAGTGGGAGGCCTTCCAACGTAACGTCTTTCTGGTTCTCGTTCGCCACTCCATAACTTTTCGGCCCCATCGGCCATCCGTTCTGCGAGCAATGTAGCCCTTCCCACTGCCACTTAAGTTTGGCAATTCTTCGGGCTACGTCGGTAACCTTGTTTCTCTTGCTGAGGTCATCGAGCATTGTGCTGAGATCCTCGTCAAAAATCGTCGAAAATCGTCATCCTGCGCGCGAGACGATTCGTGATAACTCTTGAAAACAACTTTTAGACATGGCTTAGAAGTGAGATGGGTCTATAATTCTTCAGCCGGGTATTGTCCCCCTTCTTGAAAAGGAAAACCACCACACCCCTGCACCATGCCTGTGGCGTTTTCCCCTCAAATATGACGGGATCAAACAGCTTCTGAAGGGCCTTAAGTACCGGTTTTCCACCCGCCTTCAGGAGTTCGACCGTAATTCCGTCATCACCCGGTACCTTGTTATTTTTAAGCTGTTTCAGAGCCCTCCTAATCTCGTACAGGCTGACGTCCGGGCTGTCTTCGGTGTAGTGTCGGGTCAGTCTAGCTCTTGGGTCGTTAGCTAGATCTATAACGGGTTTGCTGGTTGACGTGTACAGCTGCCCATAGAATCTCTCGATCTCCCTCAGAAGCTCCGGTATAGCGGATACGATCTTGTCATCGTCGGTCTTCAGTTTCGTGAGTTGACTGCCCAATAGCCAGATCTCTTGCAAATACCTTGAAGCCTTTATTCTCCTCAATTGCGTCTTTAATACACTCTGTATTAAAGCGGCGGAGGTCGCTTTTCAAGGATTTAAAGATCCGTCTATTGAGCTGCCGATATTTCCACGCCTCGTCTGAAGACTGCGGGATCATCCCACGCCGCTGCTACATGAGCTACCTACGAAAGAGACGATACTGTTAATGGTCATAGATGCGCAGTCTGGCATGTCAGACTTGACAAAACCTAAGCAAAAAATCCCCTGTGGTATGAACAGTCTCCTGCAGTATGAAATGACAGGGGACTGTTGGCCAGGGGACTGTCATTTTTACATGAATGCTTAATAAAACAAAATCATTTAAACATATCAGATTAACCAAACAGATGTGGCTACATACTAGATTTTCAATTATTTTAAACAAATTATCATTAATAAAACCATTAAAATAGTAAAAAATGGCTCACCAGTGGACTGTCTACTGACGGCCGAGATGCGTGGTTACCATCAGACGCAATCGTAGCTTAAAAAAAAGGGCGGCTGCCCGCTTAGCTCTGCAACCGAAGTATGTTCATACCGATTGCGTTCTGTTTCACGCCAAAACAAATATGACTTCAGCGCAGTGTTTAAATTTTAACAGGGGACTGTTTTAATAATTTGAGGACAACATTCTCACATATATATTTTTATTAATTTTCTATTGTAAAAATATAATTGCGATGTATAAAGATAACTGATTAATAATAAGATTACTGTTTTTTTTTATAAATTTGTATTATTATTTTTTATTCAGTTATCAATAGCGAAAAAATAAATGTTGGTAATAAGATTTGTAATTCTGGGAAAGGGACGTACCAGGGGACTGTGTTTTGAGGTGTTTGTGTTTCATTTATTCAAATATTACATTATTAGATAAGCTGTGGCGTGCCAAGAATACCTAATACTATGTCGGTATTGATACAAAAAACTGAGAAATATTAAGATTTTTTACATAAAATTAGCTTGGGACTGCGATTTTCCATTTAGTGGAGAATTGCCCACATAAAGAAATACTGTGAAGGACGGTATTTAGGTCGATACCGGTCCTTTACTAGGTATTTCTTTACAGTATTCCTCAAATATCACACGTAGTGGAGGACAATTAGCCATGAACAAAGCTCTATATTGTTATTGTTATAATATAATTCATTATTATCTAAAAAAAAAGAATTTCAACCTTACGCGGACGAAGTAAAATAAAATAGTAACGAAGTCAAACCTTACATTGAATATTCGAGTTTGATGCCGAAAATATAGTTTTTAGAAATTTGGTCTGTTTGTTTGGATGTATGTTCCGGTTTGCACAAAAACGGGTGTACGGATTTGGATGATATTTGGCACACAGATCCTTTATAACCTGGATTAACCTATAGGTTACTTTTTAATCCCGGTAGTACGTTCCCTTCGTATATTTTCCGACATCCACGCGGGCGATGCCGCGGGCAAAAGCTAGTGTAATACAATAATTTGGTATTTTAATTTTAATTGATATTATTTAACTGATCTTAATTGTAACACTTTGTCTCAAATGTATGCATCATATGATCCTTAATGGATTGAATTAAATGATTTTGAATTTGAATTTGGTACAGTAAATATTAATTATAATGTAGGTAGGTACCAGGTATAAAATTCATAAATGAATGTCTGTCTCTGTCTACCTACTACCTACCTACTACCTGCCTACTACCTGCCTACTACCTGCCTACTACCTGCCTACTACCTGCCTACTACCTGCCTACTACCTGCCTACTACCTAAGACTAAAGAATAGATAGTCCTGTGTATTGTATTGTAATGAGTTTTATCCGAATTTATTTTTTTCAAACTACATAAGTAATAATAAATAACTAGCTTATGTTCGCGACTTCGTACGCGTGGTCTATAATTTTTTTTTTTTGATATGTATCCTGCTACTTAGCAATCTGTTTCCAAGGAACAATAATCTAATATGGTGTCATATTTTCATCGGGATTATTATCTTCAGCTGAGCGGAGCACCCATTGATGCCATACTCATCTTCTGTCCGCAAATCTCATAGCTAAATCTGGTATACTATTTCTCTTCAGTCGAGAGAATCTCACACTGCCCTCTCCCCTCAATTCAGCAGCCAGTTGATTAACATGTTGGTCTAGTCTATTTTGATAATTATTGCTGTATGAATCTATTTCTTCTTTCACTGTTCGCAGATTCAAGTCTAGGTTTACATATCGATTGTTTATGTACGGTGGAATATTAAACATGGCTCTCATTGTTTTACTTTGAAACCTTTCCAGTATTTCAACGTTACTATGAGCTGCTGTTCCCCATAACTGTATGCCATAAGTCCATACAGGCTTCAGTATAGCCTTATAGATAGCCATTTTACTGGCTTCTGTCAGTTGTGACTTACGACCAGTGAGCCAATACATGCTACGAAGTTTGCAGTCTAATTGTTTCCTTTTGGTCCATATGTGTTTGCGCCAGGTTAGGCGTCGATCAAGGTGCATACCTAAGTACTTGGCGTCATCTGAATGTGGGATTTCAGTATTGCCAAGTTTTACAGGTGGACAGGTTTTCCTTCTGAGTGTGAAGGTTACTTGAACCGACTTATCTGTATTGGCTTTAATACGCCACTGCTGCAGCCATGTTTCGATCAGAGTCAGGTGTTGTTGGAGCATTTCGGATACAGCCTCGTGATTCTCATGTGTTGATAGGATAGCGGTGTCATCTGCATATGTCGCGGTAGTGGTCGAAGCATGAGTGGGTAAATCTGCTGAAATGGTCTATAATAACTTAGTTTTTTTCAAACTACCGAAACTCCCAACAAAATCTCTCCAGTAGTTTACTGACAAAAAGTCCAAAAACCAAATCGTAAGCACTGCATAGTGCGGGAGCGCTGTAACAATCATCAAAGAAAAGGAGATTCGGTGAGATTTCTTTTGTTTTTTTTATACTAGTTTTCCTTAGATTGCTTTACTTATTACTAATTTCATTAATTTTATACATTTAAACTAGTTTATTTCCTTTAACTGCTTTACTGATTAACTAATAACATATCATATTAAAAAATTGGGTTATAGCTAAACCTGCAGGGACCCCATACTGGATGAAGGCCTCCTCCAAAGATGCCCAATTGTCTCTATCCTGTGCTGTTTCCAGTTTGGACCGGCTGTCCTTGTAATCTCTTCGTCCCAACGTGTCAATGGTCTTCCTCTGCTCCTTTTACCTGGAGGACCTTCCCAAAAAGTCACTCTTATGGTCCATCTCTGCTCTTTAAGCCTCGCGACATGTCCAGCCCATTTCCACTTCAGTTTTTGCGCCTAATTCAAAATGACATTAAAAAAAAATTACATTTGTTTGGATGATTAAGTTTTTTTGTCACCGACTTCTGAAGCTAGTTTTATTATTTGCATTTTTTGTTATTTTTCCGTCTTTAGTTGTAATATTCTAATCCTGTACAATTATTTGCTTTGCATTTATTTTACTTTGTTAACAATAAACATATCATGATAATAGGCTTATCCCAAATAAAATGGATCTTAAGATACCTAACTGTCGAAATGTGGGTGTACTGTATTGTTATGATGTTGTGTAAACAATAAACATCCAAGCGATTGCAGCAATCACGACAGATTAGCTGCCTATTATTGAAGAGTTCCGTTCCATATCTCCGAAGTCTATGATCAGATCATGACAATATTTCTATGGGAGCAACTTAAGAGCACACTCTTTCAAACAAAAAAAGAATTTTGCTAATTCGTCTATACATATATGACGGAGTTATGCCCGAACATACATAAAAAAACTTATGTTTTTTACATAAACCCGACGCAAACAAGCATAGATTAACATATTTACACTTGATCACGAATTATGATAAATGTCACGTGAGATCAGCGGGGGGGGGGGGGGGGGTGTTGAGGGGGTCTAGTCAAGGGGAGGGAGAGAGGGTCGAAAAGTCTCCAAAATTGCTTTACGCAATTAATGGATGCCCCCTATAAACACCTGGCAGTTTGGACCCTACTCCCGACACTGGCGGAAACCTATTTTTTATATAATTATCTAAGAAATATAAAAAATCTGTCTATAGATGAATAAACGAAATATAAATTAATGTTATGTATATCGTTACGTTATTTTGATATTAATGCAATTAACTAACAATTAATTTAAAAAAAAATGTTATCGATTGTCAGCTTTATGAATTGCATGTTTATAAGGTCTGTTGAATAATGACTAAATATATTTTTTTAATGGTTTGCACTTGATGAATATCCGCAGTGGGCAGTGGTGGATGCCGAATGTATTCAGCATGGTCTGCAGCGAGCACTTCGAGAAAGGGCACCCGAGCAAGGTCCCGCAGGATGCCGACTACGTGCCCTCCGTCTTTATCAATAGGACAAAAGTGGACCGTATTAAGTAAGTACCCTTGCGTATACTGCCAAATTGAAAGATTGTGAACTATCACGTTTTGGAGCCACAAGTCCGCCACAGACTCAATGTCATACATGAAACAGTTTAGATTGTATTGCAACCATTTATTCTTATTCTTTTCTTTCGTGTCGATGGTTAGTTATAAATGGATTGGGCTCAGTAAGCGACCACTTCCATATTAGCGCGAGAGGTACTCATAAGGTCCACGAAAGGGGCCTTTTTGTTGTAAATAATAATATCGCTGCCCTAGTTCAGCAGTCAGATAATATCTTAAAATAAAACCAAATTGAGATAAGTTTTGTTTCGGGTAAAAAAAAGCTCTTATACATTATACACGTCGGATATGTCAGGATTTATTTCGTTAGGCTCGTACAACATGTGGGCGGACGATGGGTTTCGTGCTATGAAAACACTAGGTGCGATACACTGTTTATAATAAATTAACAAATTACTTGAAATTACAATTTAACACAATAACACGGGCACAATGAACCGGGTACAGTTCCAGGAAGTCTCAACTCCGCTGCGATCAGACATTGACTGTCGTCCTCGCCACATCAGGCGAAACATCAGGGGTCAGGGGGTTTTATCAGTGATGTAACATCAGGGCTCTGTAGCAGTCACGCTGTGGTGTGGGTAGACTTGTAAGTAGGTCTCGTGACGTCACCACCGGCGCACCTGCGATTCATTTTATATCCTTACTAATGACCGGATCCGATATACATATGTATCATATGTATGTAAAACGCAAACTAGTAAAAAAAAAAGAAAAATGAATATGTAAGAATAAATGCAAAAAGAGGCTAACAGACTGGCTACTAACATTAAACTATAACAATACTGAAAATATACTTATAGTGACCTAAACACAAAATCACGTACTGTCACACACCCACACACACACACACACCCCCACGCTCACACACCCACACAGACACACCCACACACTCACACAATCACCCATACTACACATCTACTAACATTCGTCTCGCATACTTAAACTAGATTTTAATAATACAACTAACAACTACACAACTACAACTACTACACAACTTTTTATAAAACAATTAAATGTACGCGCCTAGTACATAATTTATAAAATGAAAATGTAAAGGGGTGGGATCCTGGTGTCCTGAAACACAGGCCACGAGCCTAGCTTAGGCACCAGTCTCCCACAATATATACTTACCTGAATTGTGTATCATTGTCGAATCTGACCGATGTAAAATAATTTATTTAATTTATAAATAAAGTTGATTGATTGATAGTGCCTAAATTTCAATATGTCACACATTTATGCATATTTTTACCGAAGCCTAGTTCAAGATTCTGACATCTTATGATATCTAGAGAGTCAGGATTTATTCAAATTGAAATATAAATAACTCCCAAAAGCATTAGAGACTAAGCTATCATTTTAATAAATTAGCCAACAAGTAAATTACTGACAGTAAAATTATAAAAGTATGATAAACTCAAACATACTTCAGTCTAGATGTCTTTCTACTGATGTAGGGCAGCGATACTACCGCCGTAACCGTCCTACTGCAGGCACAGGACTCTTCTCGCACAGAGAAGGCGTCAGACTGGTGCTATCACATAGTATTAGTTCATCCACGATGTTTTCCTTCACCATTATCAGTGATGAAACCGACGGCAGTGTGGTCTTGATTACAAATGAATGCTCAAAACTAAACTTTGACTTTATACGTTAAAGTAGATAGTTGAGAGTGGTTGTGTGCGCAGGTCGCGCGCGGTTTCGCTGAAGCGGTTCGCGCTGGAGTACCTGAAGCAGGAGGCGCTGCGGGAGCGGCCGTCCCGCTCCAACCTCAACACCGTGAGCGCTGCTAACTGTTGCCTACTCATGTTACACTTTGTGTTGTCATGTCACATAAATGTTTCTAAGGTTCAGTATAACCGGTACGGACGAATTGCGTGCGCGGCTCCGGATACGGGACACTGACACATAGCTAGGGGTGAAGAGGGAGGATCCTCCGACCAGACGGGCTACAGTTACTGCCCGACGGTGATAGTCTGGTTTTACTTTACGTGCTTAGCTCGCGGAGGACTCTAGTATCGCCAAGTAGGATCTTTATCACATTGTCACTACAGAAATACATAATTTGTCCGTACCAGTTTGACTGATGCTATAGACATTATATTTTGCTGAGCATAAAAATTTAACGTAGGTTTATAAAGTTTATTAGTTGGAATCAAATAGGGCAGTCCAACATCTGAAAGTTAGAATCTTCAGTGTCACAGATTCTCTGCTGGAATCAATAAAAATGCATAAAAACAAGGACTCAAGGAATTTATTTGTTATCTTATAGTAGACAAGTCTGTGCATTTCTCTAGAACTTTGCAATCGTTTTGAGATGACGGCGAGGGTCGGCCATTGTTCGTTTCTATAATAGAATCCTTTGAAGGTGGCAAAACAAATGAATGTCAACTTGTACCTACCAAACACTGGATTGCAAACACAGGACCCTTGTGACACGCGTGCGATATGATATTTAGCTACAGTTGGTACGGTTAATATCGTTTACTACTGCGAGTTTTTGGTACAAGTTGACATGCACTTGTTTTGCCAGCTTAAAGTAAATAGCACACATATATATATCAACTCGAAAAGGGATGGCCATCGTATCGTGAGGTGGTCCCGAGGCGAGGCGATTACGTTACGATTCCGATTAGTGTGCGTTGCAGTAGGGAGATCCATGCAAAGAATAGTGAAAGGCTCGAGTTGATACGGTGCCGATCCCTTATGTGTGCGTGTGTGTGCAGAAGCGGCGCAAGATCGCGTACGTGCGGCTGGCGGCGGCCCTGGCCGTGCCCGTGGCCACGGTGCGCGTCTGGGAGCACCGCTTTAGGCAATACTTCGAGGAAAAGGTGACCTTATTACCATGCCGTATACAGGATCGTAGACAGCGGGGCTATGGCCCTCGTATGTCACTCGAAACCTACCCGTACAGCCGTGCGGTCATAAAATCAGCTGTCCCGTACATTTTGGTCGAGTAGGTATTGAAGTTTTGTACGGAATAGCACTTTGATGGTCTGCACCACACCTCTGTGGTACACGCTGTATAATTTCCGCCATTGCGTTAAAATTGCTACTAATCAATAGCTGGTATCAATACAAACAAATATGAGAAAAAATCTTCTAAAGCGTCACGCTTTTGAAAATATACCAAAATGGCGGAATATAGGGCGGCCAGCTTCATACAAACCAAATCTTCTAACTCTGTTTGTTGATCTATTAGAACATAATCGTGGAATTTGGAGCTCACTCCGCTCGCGTTACTGTTAAAGACACTGATTTCGCGAGCACATACGCACAGCGACCCATCAAGCTATACATTTCCAGTGTAACATGGCCTCGCTTTATACATATAAAAAGCCAGGCCATGTTATACTGTAAAAAAAAACTGAAAATCATAAATAAACTGGTTTTGTATAGCTTGATTGTATTGGTATCGCGAAATTTCTCAAGAGCTTTTACCGCAATTCATAAAATGCCAGTCCCTGTGTACGCCCTGGCTGCAGAGCCCAGTAGCGCTTGTTGAGTGGTGTGTGACGCAGCGTTGTGTGCAGCTCGCGGACCCGGACCACAAGTGGGAGCCG
Source organism: Noctua fimbriata (assembly GCA_905163415.1). Lineage (NCBI taxonomy): Eukaryota > Metazoa > Arthropoda > Insecta > Lepidoptera > Noctuidae > Noctua > Noctua fimbriata. The sequence goes on along the minus strand of LR990948.1, from coordinate 12,988,080 downwards.
GCGGCGGACAGCACGCCGCACTGGAAGACCACTGTCGAGAAGCGGCTCTACGCCAACCCCATCAATGTACGTACGACACCGTCATTTCCTAGTCATTTATCACACGTACCCCATATCACCACGCTAGCACACACCCACTATCATCGAACGCATGACCACACCCCATGCTTACATGAACTCACTCATCACTTAGGCGCTGCGAGAGAGTCGCTGTGACGTGGGACTCCCGCAGGATCAATGATATTAAATTTTATGTAAAATATTTCGTGTTTATTCCGCGGTAAAAATCAAAGTCTTCGAGTCAAAATCAAGAGATGTTGACTCGACGACCGCTTGGACGAGAATGAGTGAGACACTCAAGTTGTCGTCTGCTAACCGGGCTATCGAGTATTGGTTTGGTTGCATGGCTTGCTAGTTGCATCATCCCTCTCAACCTGCATCCAAGCCTGGATCATTTCCCCGGGATTAATACAAAATATTATGCACAACATTTAATGTCTTGACTTGGCCTTCCGCAAAGTATCACCGGATTCCATAAGTTATCAATATAGATAGCAGAAGAGCAGCTCCATACGGCGCACGCATACGGACGCGCACGTACGACTATCTTAAACTATTTCAAACGGCATACCAGTCACCGAGAGCTCTCGCTGCACGTGAAGCGTCTCTGTGGAGGTAGCCTCAACATTAACATATGGTATTATGTTTTGGGGAAACGCCTCGGGTAAAGATGTGGTGTTTAAGTGTCAGAAAAGGTGTATTAGAGCGATCTGTAACCTGCAAACCACTGACAGCTGTAAACAATATTTTAAAAGTATGAAAATTTTAACAGTGCCTTCAATGTACATATACCAGACATCTATGTTCGTCAAAAATAATATGTATAAATTTGACCGAGTAGGTAGTCAGCGTCGAACAGACCGGCTCAAACTGTTGGTTCTAAAACTGCTTTACACAAGAACAGTATTTTCGTAATGGCTCCAAAATTATACAATAAATTGCCAAAGTGTATCAGAAGTGAGGAAAATGTCAGCCATTTTAAAAAAAAGTTGTTCCTATTTGTAGTTGAAAAGACGTATTACTCGATTGAAGACTTTTTAAATGACAAATTATGACTAAATTTAATTTTCTTTGACATTTTTAATAATTAATAATGAAATTCAATTACTTTATTTTATGCGGCTCATGACATTTTTCAAGTGCTTCATTTATTTTATCCTAGAATTTATTAATTATGATAGTAAGATAACCAGCCCACTAATATTATATTTATATTTGTATGTCGATTATTGGCCGAACATACAGATCAGCCAAAATGTATAAATAACACCTTTTTGTACTTATGTTCACAAATAAAGTTTGATTTGATTTGATTTGAGGTGTGAGGCGCAGGGTGGAATGTTACTGACATTCGATGAAAAAAGCCGTGTGTTGGCTCATCCTAACGGTGGTTGTCAGACTATGATATGTTTATTTCGCGGTATAGTTTGAGTCTGTTGGATTTATGTGACGTTTGCCTGTCGTGTCGCTGCAGCGCTTGTCGGCGATGGGCTTTGGAGGCGCGGTGTCGGCGCGCGGCGTGGTGGCGGCGCTGTGCGCGGCGGCGCTCGCGCGCGGCACGCTGTGCAGCACCGCCATGTACCAGGACGTGCGCCGCGCGCTGCGGCTCTCCAGCGCCATCAACGACCTGCACGCTGTCTGGTGAGAGCCTATGCACACTATCCGTGGTATGTCACGCGCCGCACAGGCGCCGGGTGTCTGTACCGCACCGCGTGACGTCATCACGTCGCGGGCCAAGGTACTATACTCGTGGACCCATGTCTATAATACCTTAAATGATGAATCTGTTTGGATGTTTCTACCGCAGACACAGATGCACTCTCTTTTCTCACTCTCATAGTTCGTTGGGACGGCAATCCGACCCGACCGGAGAAAGATCAGGCGCGGGCCCAACGACTTTGCGCATCACCGAGGGGTATCATACCGCCAACTTCCAAGCTCGGGCTCTTACTGGGAAATTCGTAGTGGAACACTCAACAAAACCTTGCCGGACCTGGGAACATTAGATGACCTCAATCTAGTCTTGAGGACAAAGATGAGGTCGACGGAACGAGCTAACCCAAAAGAAGCCTATTAACTCGCGACTTAAATAGTTTGGGTTCATATGAACTTGGGAACCGACGCAGGCAGGGAGTTCCACTCCTTGGCTGTGCGCATAATAAAAGATGTAGCAAAGCGCTTCGTGCGAATGTGTAGACAAGGTACGGGTGATAACCTGCAGTCGTCTGGACAGTACTGGACTCCCGATGGAAGAAGGGAGATGGTGGAATGAGCTCGTGGAGTTCTTGGGCACACTCATCGAAGTACGGTCTGCAAAAGACCGACAAACATGCAACTTTGCGCTGGTGGGCCAGGGTAAAGTACCTATGGTACCTACCAGCTTATCGTCACCAATGAGCCTTTTAACTATGAACTGAACCCAGGAGACACGCTCAGCAGTCGCGCTTGCGACCCCGAGACCAACGGACCAACAACATAAAAGATAAAAAAAATACAAAAAATAAACACTCAGAAACGAACGAACGGTAAAAGATTGTTGCAACACGAAGTAGACGACGCGGCGTGGAGAGGCGGCACGTAAACGCGAAGGTCCTCCGAGATAGTTGAGAATAGGTTTAGCGTGTCCGCTCATCATCGGTGCAGTACGTAGTAGATGGCGATGGAGGTACGCGACCTCGCGGAGGCCCTCTGAGGCAGCGCCGCCAACAGCTCGCAGAGCACGCTGCGAACCGCCGTATGCCACCTGCCCTAAAACAACAATCATAATCATATTCATTATCATTAATTTGCAATAAGTATACAAACAAAACACAACACACAACACAACAATGTATGTGTCTGTATGTGTGTATGTAACACATACTAACAGTAGTAAGAGATCATAAACTTTAGGGCAAAGTGGCATACGACCACGGGTGTCCTCTGAACATCACTATTAATATCTATTAAAGACATTAAAATATATAACGTGTAAGTTGTTTATAGACGATAAAATATCGAATGGTTTGTAGTCTATATACATACATTACAACTTCAAACGAGAATATAAGAGCGTGATTTTTCAGTAGTCGGTTTTTAGTTTTTGAACTTATTTTTGATAAAATCCTTTTTATTTTGTGAAATTTTGATGTCCATTCACATATTAAAAAAAAAATCCTAGTTAGCAAGAAAATGAGCATTTTACACAATTTAAAAAATTAGAAATTGAAAAAAACTTTTCTCATACATCACGTATGAAAATTTTACACAAAAAAAATACCGCGAAATTCAGACGTCATCTATCCATTTTCTTATACAAACTCGTTTTTTTTGGATGTGTCATCTCTAACAGCAGATTGGAACATTTTTTCAACCACTAACTCATTCGTTGTAAATTGTGTCGTTTTAGTAAATTAATTTTTCCCCACTGACTTCAATAACGTGTGTACACCGTGAAGAAATTTCTACTGACTGCATGTAAACAGTGTGGTCTGTTCTCGGCGCCAGTGGTTGTTACCTCTGGTTGACGTGAGTTCGGGAATATTATCTACAATAGTGTATCTTCATGCAAACGGTCGGAACGCGAGTCATACCTACACGCCTCGAGTGTGGTACACACTCGGTACCCAAGAAGTCGAACGTTGTGACTTGTGATGGTTTTGTAAGCAGTAAGCGTGCGATTTGTGAATATTTGATTGAAATAAGAACAAGTATTTCCTAAATATGCCAAAGAGTTATAATTCATTCTCTTTTTTGTCTTCTTTAATTAATTTAGTCTTCAACAACGCAACATCACAGAGATAACATTTTTTAAATTACCTGGAAACTCATAATTTATATATACCTACTAGTAGATACGTAATTTGTTTATTTTTTAATATTTCACCGAGTAAAATACCTGGATTAATTACTCAATAAGTGGATAGGGTGAAAAAAGTGACACTTGAGTGATTTAGGTACCTCGCGTTAAAAAATCTCTCGAATTTATAATTTTTATTAAATCTACTAATCAAAAAACACAACTTGTAATTTTTATTGATCAGTTCTTATTTAATTAACAACAAACTTCATTAAAAAAAAAAAATATAATGACAAAACTAATAAGAAACTCAACGAAGGAGATGAAATTAAAATACTGTAGGCGCGGCAGCCTGTCGCTTGCGAACGTACCGCTCGGCTGTAGGTAATTATTTTAAGGACAGGGCCGAGTCACAATATTGTATATATTTATACTGTGCCGTGAGTGTGGCTCACGCAAAGCATAATGTGTGCCGTAGGGTGTCGGCGCAGCGCGTGGCGCTGGCGCAGCTGCGGCTGGCGGCGCGCGCGGGGGACGCGGCGCCGCCCGCGCCGCCCTCCGCCGACGTCGCCGACCTCGTGCTGTTGCACACCGACGTCGACATGCACCGCCTCGTCACCGACGTGAGTACTGTTGTACGCGACTGAGACGTCACCGTATGTTCCGTCTTATGCGAGTATGTCAACGTGGAGTGTGTTACAGGAGAGCGTCACTCTGTACGAGAAGTCGTCTGCGCTGCACACGCTGTGGCAGCTCGTCCAGCAGCACCAGCTCGAGGAGCCCGCGCATGCACAAACGCGCGAGCGCGCGCTTCGCTGGACCAGCGCGCATCGGGACTATCTCGCCAGGTAACATACACACGCAAACATAGACGAATGCCACATACACGTGCACACGGGTGACTACAGGTAGTTGTGTTGCGCAGCGGGCGCACGGCGTCGCTGGTGGTGCTGCAGCGTCGCTGGCACGAGCTCAAGCTGCAGGCGCGCGTGAACCTCGCCGCGCACTGGCGCCGCGCACACGCGCTCTCGCTGTTCGCTGAGCTCGCCCCCGCCCCGGACCCCGCCCCGGACCCCGCCGCCGACCCCACGGCCCCGCCCCCACCACACGAAGTCTACCCGCGCCCGGCCCCCCTCCACATCTCTATACTCAAACGGTCAGTATACTGCCACAAATGAAGCTGAATATTTCCGATGACATGTGATGACTGGTCACACGTACTCCCGCAGGTACCCGCACATCGCCACGGGACCGTTCCAGTGTTGGCGGGAGCAAGTGCTGGACGGGAGCATCGTCATCGAGCCACTGGTGAGTCTAACATTACTTACTATGAGTCGATCACTTAGTGCGTATCTCGCCGCGCACAATATAGTTCCGAACCTCGAAAAATTTAGCGTTACTGCAAAAATAATTGTTATGTTAATGTCGATAGCGGAAAGGGGAATGCCGATTTTAGGCCCAAGAATGCCCAAGAAACTTTTTAAAAATCTTGTGTAAATTTTACGTAATTAACTCTGCTATTCACGACGCGATAGAAGTTGGAAACATATTTGAAAAAAGAAAAAATATTGAAAGAATAACGAAATTCTGTATCTGTGGCTGTACTGAATAAAGTGGAATTACGTTTTTTTGAGCAAAGAGAATATTTCAGTTTCATTAAAATAGAATTTTAAACCTTGATTAACTTTAGCGTTTACACTTATTTGTCCTTTTGTGTAAAGAAGTTCCAATGCATTTTATGGATTAAATATACATTTAGAATACAATACATAATATAATAAATTCAATGACCTAGACAATGCGCCGATCGAAAAAAAAAACTTAGAGTTTTTCCAATAATTTTCTTTTATCAGTAAATTATTTGTGGTGTATACCAATATTAGCATTCGGTCCTACATGTGGGCAAAATCATGTGGCATGTGGGGTAAATCACTGGCGGCCTGGCTTTCCCCTTTCTCTAACGGAAAAGCGTTTACTGTACAAACTACTTTATGTTGAGAACTTGCTTATTTACTTAAATTAACCTAAAACTGAAAATACCCGTTATTTTTCGCTTCTAGGAAGAAGAAAATGACACAACGGTAAAGCAAAGTCAAGGCAGTGAACTGTCTAGTGCGACCCCAGCTCCGGGCCACGACCTCGCGGTCACGCGTCTCTACCCTAATATGAGCAAGCTCGATGAAGACAAGGAGAAACAGAATACGGACAGTGACACTTTGTCTCAGGAGCCTGCGGTCAAAGGACCTAAGATCGATCAAAATTTGAATCTTTTATTCAAGCGTAGTCCGATTGAGGATTTCGCTGCGCAGAGTACGGCCGAGGACCCTTTGGCTGAACATCCTACGGACATTAAACTTTTGACCGAGCTTCCTATGGTCAATAAACTCAAAGATGAGCCGACTGCGGGAAATGACCTTGTAGCTGTGCAGCCTACGGACAGTGAACTTTTGGCGGTCGATGAATCCAAGGACAAGCCATATACGGTCAATGACCTCTTGGTCGAGGGGAGTACTGTGGATGTCCCTCTAGCTGAGAGTGCTGCAGGCAGCGCGAGCATTGCGAGCTGTCCGAGCACACCGGGCAGAGCGGGTGGTCCGATACATCGAGACGAAAGTAAGCCAAGTACGTCTTCCATTTATAAACCTGTGGTACATTGTGTTGAGAAAGGGTTTGTCTTTGCTATAATACATTGTGTTTTTTTTCCAAAATCAACAGGTTCGATACCAGGCTAGGGATATTGAGTTTCCAAAAATCCTGTGATGCAGTTTTAGTTTTCATCTAAATCGGGCTCGAGAACTTTGAGTATTTTTCGCTTTTTCTCATTGTTTCGGATTTGCCCATCCACGCCCACTTGAAAAATTCACCCTGTATATTATTTTTGTTATTATTGTGTTAAATAGATATTGGAGGTCAAAGTTTCGACTTTTTCACATTTTTTATTATTATTTTGCGCGTAATATCCCGGGCTTCGATTTACTGCCTACACTGTTACTAGGAGAACTTACAATGCAAGAGCGAGCAAAGCGAGCGAGGGACTGGGGGCGCCCCGACTCGGACAGGTTAGGTTAGAAGTCATTAGTCATAGTTCGTAGTCATTTCTTTCTTCGCGTGGCTCTGACTACGCCTTTTAAGCAACTTTAAAGTGATTTAAAGTAAGGTTACAATAATTTGTTTTTCTCAAGAACAGTGCGTTATATTTTCATGGCGGTGGTGCCAGCTCCCGCTCCCGCTCCCCTCCTACCAAACGATACTAAATTGTTACCAATTGCTCTTCGAGTTATCACTCGAATATTAAATAACGAATAATCTAAGTAATAGTTAAGCAAATAGATGGCGCTAGTTTCTTCTGTCAATCGATAGGTACCGATGTTTGTAACGATTGTACTGCCATCCCACAGATGGCAGGTTCATCGATATTATCATAGATGAGAATTTTAAGTTGGTTATTAATTTGGATTAAATAATAGTCTTAGCAGATAGACACTCTTGTGGCGACATATACATATAATGGCACTTTTAGAAGTTCCCTGATATAATTAAAGAAATATAGATATTTCAAAACCCTCACAGAATTAGCCAGTCCGTATGAATACTTTTTTTTGTATATCTAGATGAAATCTTACCGCCGGAACGCGCAAACGGTTCAGAAACAGACACGGACACAGAAGACAATTTGGTCATTGACGAGTGTTCTGACATGACACTGTGGTCACTCAAACGGGAACCAGATGCACACACAGAGCCCCACAGTGGCGACACTGTGTCACCTCACGCAGTACTCGGAAACTTAGCCCCGACCATAGAAGTATTACACATGATAGATCCGAGCACTGTCAAAACCGAGATTCTCTTCGAAAGTGATGAAGACGACTTTCAACCTTGTAACGAACTTGATAAAAATGAAATGGAGTTGATAACAAAGAAAGAAGCTTCGTTTATAAGTAACAGGATAGTGTTTCTTGACGAGGAGCCGGGGGAGAGTTGTGACGTCACAAAACGCATGGACTGTCAAAGCGGACAGAATATGGATAAAGAAACACCGACTTTTGGTAAGTTTAATTGTTTTCTTAACATCGTCAAGTCAGAGAGTCTGTCTATATGTATATATTTTATTCTTTGTTAACAAAAACGGGATTTATACCCATACGGATATGCCAATCCTATCGTGCCTTATTAAGTATTTACATAATATGTGGAATATTTACTTATTATGTATTAGAAGGAGAATCATTGACTAGGCATCTAGGTTTCTTTGTTTTATTCTTAGAAATTTCACAAATATAACAACACAAAACTCCTGCTAAACTGCAGAACAGTTTGTCGGCAGTATTCTCGAGGACACGCTTCTTTTCCAGAATAAATTTAAAACTTATTTAGGTACATAATAAAGTAGCTAACTTCCTAGTAAACAAAAAAATATCCCTAAACACTACAAAGTTGCAAACCCTAACGATGCATACCTACCAAACTGCTTTTTCAAACAAATCTGTCGAGCACTCATTGTTTTTGCGATGCCAACATACGCAGTGTCACACATAGGTAAACAACACATCACCGTACATACAGGGTGTAAACAGACCCTTCACATAGCCGTCAACCAAACATTATGTACATCAAACTAAGGAACTTTACGCAAAAATTATTGCTGGCAAATAACTTTTTTTTTTGGGGTGAAAAATCACGTTTTACGGTAGGATACAAAGTAACTTATTCAAAACATTGTGCTGATGGTAGGATTGAATAGTACGGGGGTCGTGGAGGTGTTTAAAGTAAAGTTCTTACATTAAAACCTCCTCTTAAGTAATTTGTGTGTACATAAATAAATAAAAACATGTATTTAAAAAAAACTTATGAAAAGTTGGAACTAAATAATATCTCAAAACCCCCAATATCTCCGTAACTAGATGGTTCCCAGGTATGGTCTAGAACAAAAAAATATCACAACGATGGGGAGAACAAGTACCTTTCGGCTTCCTAAAGGGTCTTTTAACACCCTTTATGTTTACACACAACCCTCCCATCCCGGCACGAGACAGCGCTCGCGCAGGTACAAAAGTAGGTACATATCGCCGCTGCAGCAGCATTAACACTTAAGTGCAAAGCATTACTTAAAAAAAAAATACAAATATACATATAAAGAAAATAAATAGCGGACGTTGTGCAACACTCGCATATTAACTAGTTCGGCAGCCCCGCATTTGGATTAGCCCAGCGTCCAGCATGTTTATTTTAAATTCTCTAACCAATGATTCTCTTTCATTCTTGCGCCTTACATACTTCATCAGCAAATGTTGCGTTCATCAGTTCAATTTTGTTGCATATTTCACAATTAGGGGATGCGACCTTTCGCATAAGGCAAGCAAATTTTACCGATGAAGAGAGTCCAGAACGTAGCCCGAGTGCTAACTTAACATAACTTCTACCCAAGTTTGTATTCTCGAACTAGGGTACGCGAGGAGACTCGTTCTGAATTACTCTATACCAAATCTCTTTCACTTTAGATATTTCATCAAAGTTGTTCCTCCATCTGTCATAATACGACAGCTTAAACTTGGAGCAATATTCGCAGTAATCTGGAATGTATATTTTGTCGTTACCCATCTCTACTGCAAGCTTTGACAGACGGTGAGCCTCCTCGTTGCCCTGTGAGCCTATGTGTGCTAGGACCCATTGCAATATTACCCTAGTCTCGTCCTTGTTAATATGGTTAATCAAATTGAGGATATCTTATGCACCTCTGCAACAAGACACGCATTGAGCCACATGTTATATGGCACTCCTGATATCAAAAATATATCTATATCCTGATATCAAAAAAATACAAAATATAACTACTTTATTAAGTTTTTCACTAACTATATAAGCCACTGCTTGATATATTGCAATGAGCTCCAGAGACATGATACAGATAGTTGTATCAATTTTAAAACTAGCTTTATAATCTGTATTTAGGAAGAAGAAGGTGCCTCCACACCCATTTACACTTTTTGAACCATCTGTGAAAAGTTTACACCAATCAGTGTACTTGAAAACGAATTCTGATATCACTTCATGCACCAATCCATTGGAATTCTAATATTTTTTCAAAATTTCTGAATCGCTCAGATCTTCACCACTTGAATCTACCATTTCACAAGAATGGTTCGTGGGTGGGTATACGTAAAAAGAAAATGACATTCGCAACGGATGGCAACAACGCGTGCGAACGGCCCAACGTCACAGCGCAAACTGTCTATCTATATTAACTGCTTACATTCGACCAACGCGTGTGTTTTTGTCGAAAATATGCGGCTTGCGGGGAAACGAGTAGGCAGCTCGGGACTATTTCGCCTGTTGTACAACTGTAAATTTGTACCTTTTTTCATTCAGTTTATAGCAGTGAGTGATAAAACTTCTGTCTTGCTTCGCATTCTTACCTCTACTTTTAATAATAGGACACAGTGAAACGAAGATGTGTGTTTTACTATTTATCACAGCGAAGTTTGAAGTGGTAACATTTGTTAACAGATCCTAAACTGCTAATGGACACATCTGTACCACTGTTCAGAATAGACAAAACACGCGCGTGGAGAAACAACGTGCGCAAAGACAACTCCATCAGAGTGTCTCGAATACACAAGAGATATTACATACCGAAACCCAAAAACAAAATATGTAATCAGAATCAATCAACGCCACAAGAAATCACAGTAGATACGTCTTGTCTAGACGAAGTCGCCAACACCGATAGTGTAAGACAACTGTGTAGAAATATAAAACGGGAGATGATTGAGGAACAGCCCGAAGTGCCTAAAGGCAACACACCACACAAAAAGGCTAAAGCAGAATCAGATTCGGAGGATGACCAGCCTTTACTGGAGATTAGAAAAGAACAGTCGGGAGATACAACAGATGACGCAGAGGATGCAGACGTGGGAGAATTTTTGGAGGAGTCGAGCTCTGACGACGAGCGAGTGAAGATGGGGATGATGAGCGCACAGAGGGGGCGTGGGGCGCGGTGGAGGGCGCATGGGGTGCGAAGACGCGGCTGCAATCGCGCTGCCTCTACCATCGAGTGGGCGACGGCGTACTCACCAGTGTTCGGGCGCGTCGCCAAGCGGGTGTCGCTGCCCGACATCGAGCAGGTGCGCCGCCTCAACAGTGCCATGCAGGTCGCGCAGGTCGCGCCCATCACCAGTGCAGTGAGTAGTAGCGTTCAAATGTTATACAGGGTGATTGGTAATTGGGTGCGTTCCTTGAAATAGGTGATACCAGACCTAATTGGCAACAATTTTGACCCCGATTACTTGGGGCCCAAACTTTGTTGTTTTGGAGAAATAGAACTTTTGAGTTATAAATGAAATGAAATTAGTGGAACTTAGTTTACTTTTCATTTCACTGATAAAATTCAGGATGAAATGGCGACAGGTCACTGGAACTACTTGCTAACTTACCCACGGATGCCGCTCAAGTTAAGGGGAAAATATTCAAGTCCGTGATTAGACCTGTCGTTCTGTACGGGTAGGAATGTGAAGAAGAGGAATGAAAAAAGAGTGCATGTAGCAGAGAATGTTGAGGTGGATGTGTTGTGTGACAAGAATTGATAAAGTAAGGAATGAGTATGAGTATATAAGAGGAACTTTGAAAGCTGCGCCAGTTACAGGAAAGTTGAAAGGGAATCTACGGTCTTGGACATGAGGAGGGACGAATCGTATGTGACTAAAAGAGTGATGAATATATATGTTGATGGATGGAGAGGGAGAGGAAGACCAAGGAAACGATGGATGAATAGTGTGAATAATGATATAAAGAAAAACGTGTAAATGATTGCGTTACGGTTGACAGGGGAAAATAGAAGAAAAAACGTGTTGCGTCGACCCCAAGTAACTTGGGACAAGAGCAGGAACATATTATGACAGATAATGCACTGATATATCTGTCAAAGTACTATGCCACGACTCACGGGTATACAAAGTTTGAACACATACATTTTGCTTTGCTATCCCGTCTTCAAACAACTGTTCACTTATTTAAAGCTATTTCTAGCTATAAGATTTTAAACTATCATGGTCACTAACATTATCAAACTCACTCAAACTACTCAAAGCAATCAGTAAAAATGGTAAATATCCCGTTTATAGTGTTAATGATAATATTTCTAGCTAGTATAACCCGATCTAAGGAGCTGGTCATTTCATTGAGCCCACCATGACTGTTTACAGACGAGCGCTTGTGGCGAGGACGTGCCCATGGAGCAGCCTCCGGGCGTTGCTGCAGACAACGACACTCCATTAGGTACGCCGAAGCGGCCGGTCATTAGCCCTATCACCAGGCAAGGTCAATGACCGGCTCCTCCATGCACGGAGCGCATACTAAGGGATTTCTTCGTGCAATTTTTTTAAAATTAACCGACCGTCGTCATAAGTGTGCCCTAGATTTGAACAGTGACAATCATAGATGACGGCATTTATCCCAATCCAATTATTGGCGAGAAGAAGCTCACCATCGTGAGAAGTGGAAGGAATGGGGGAGGCCTTTGCTCAGGGGTGGGTATACGGCCATACGGGTTAGGTAAAAAAAAAACGATAATCGGTGTTATGTTTCAAAAAAACCGGCCAAATGCGTGTCGGGCCACGCACAATGTAGGGTTCCGTGGTTGCCCATCAAAATATGACACTTCCTATGGTCTGATTTGCCTCCGAACGATGATTTTTATTGTAATAATAAAAAAAAACAAATTTTACATTTGCAGTTGAAAAATCTGTGCTCCCATACATTATGTTTAGGAAAATATCTAATCCAAGCACATTTTATAAGTTGGTCGACTACTACTCGTAAACTTATAAATCCTACTTACGAGGAGGGATCAAAAAGTAGTGACAATGAGATAGAATATAATGACTATTGATAACTTAATAATTTATTTTTCTACATAGTTTCCGAGTCTCTCTACACACCGAGTCCAGTGCTTTTCCAAGGCTTCAATCCCTTTCACAAAAAAAGTTTTGTATTGTTCCTGCAAAAAGCTCTCCACGGCATCCATCACCTCGTTATCGTCTTCGTACCTGTTTCCCCTTAAGTATTTTTTCAATTTGGGGAACAGATAAAATCGCTAGCCGCCAGATCTGGTGAATAAGGGGGGTGGTCAACCAATTCGAAACCAGCTTGCTGAATGGCAGCCATCGCAACTGCTGACCTGTGCGCGGGTGCGTTGTCGTGATGAAACAGCACGCCCCTTCGAATTTTCCCTCTCCTTTTCTCTTTGATGGCATTCCTCAACTTGGGAATTAAAGTTGCATAATATTGGCCTGTAATAGTGGTTCCAGGTAATCAATCAACAATATCCCTTCTGAGTCCCAAAATACTGAGGCCATAACCTTGCCAGCCGATGCCACGACACGAAACTTCTTCGGGGTCGGTGATGATGGCCGTTTCCATTGCGAAGATTGCTGTTTTGTCTCGGGATCAAAACGATGGACCCATGTTTCGTCCATTGTTACGAAACGAGACAAAAAGTTTTCAGAATCTTCTTGAAACTTGTCCAACAATATTTATTTATTTATTTATTTATTTAGGAAAAACAAACAGTAACATATTAGACGTTTAAAATAAGGCTTACATTGAAAACTATGATAAATATGCTACCCACTACGTTTTCCACAGATTACTTTAAATACTTAGTAACTAGAGAGACATATGTATAAGATGTAAACTAAAATAACCATTATAATAATACTATGTGATGCACAATATACAAAAAGTTGCATAAAACGGGCATACAGTACATATTTTAACATGTGAATACATAATATCTTCGAAATGTCAAGGCGATTTTGTTTCTGACTGTCGGTTAACATTCTCGGCACCCATCTTGCGGAGACTTTTCTCATATTCAAAGATTGTTTCAATATGGATTGAATACTTCCATATGAAATGCCCGTTTCTTGAATTAAGTATCGGATGGTAACTCTTCGATCGCTCAATACAATTTTCTCGACTTTCGCTACATTTTCTTGGGTGACTGACGTCGATGGACGGCCGCAGCGATGTTCGTCTTCCGTGCTCGTTCTCCCTACTCGAAATTGAGAAACCCACCTTGCGACAGTGGAATACGGCGGAGCAGACTCCTAATGTTGCCTCCAAATCGCAATGAATCTCTTGCGTCGTTAACTTTTTTAAACAGAGGTATTTAATAACGGCTCGCACTTCGTTTTTCTCCATTTTCAATAACATTTTTCGACACGAAGCAAACAAATGACTACATTCAGAAAAAAACAAAAGAGAATCGAAGATTTTTTTCTTTATTAATATTACAAATATGTATCTGAGCTATGCCTGCCAGTATTTATTTTTCTTACCAAGGAGTATGTCTCCTAGTATAGTCTGTTTTTTAATCTCTGAGACTAAACTGACATTACATGGGTTGCCAGTTTTTTGCAATTCTTAAATAGTGATGTGCCTCTACCGTAAATTGCCGTTAATAAAATCAAGTAGTTTCGTTTTTTTTATAGTAAGTTATCCTGAATAAAAGGTGTAGGTAGTTATTTATTATTCAAATCAATTCTTATTCAAAATCACGCACAAACTGCCGTATTATCATAATTATTTTTAAAATTGTAAAATTTTCGTATGGTGTCAAGTTCCAATAATTGCCGTATTTTTTTTAAAAGTTCTGCCATTTTCTAAGAGAAAAGGGTTTATACAACATTAGTTTTAGTATATGCGAAACCTGAAACACCTGTCGAGTATTTTTATATAAAGAAACTATGTACAAAATTTCAAAAAGTTATAAGCTTATTCTGTTACCTGGTTGTCCGCACAAAAGCGTGGTCACCACGCAACGCGCCCGCGCCGGGCCTCCAGCGTCGTCTTGAGCTCATTGATAAACATAATTCAGCAGTAGGTACCTAAATTATTGCGGTAGGTACTTAAACTCGCTCGGTGTCACTTTTATCTTTTATATATATATTTTTGGGAAAAAATCGAGTTATAAGAAAGATGGGATAATATTCAACTGTTCAGTAAAATGATAAAAATCGACTATTTTAGAAAAAGCCTGGGCTGAGGTAGTAGCTCGCGTTGATGTCTTTCCCTTTCACTCATTAGGTACTATTGTATCGCTGTCTTTTTCTTACAAAAGTAATAGTGTCATGAGCAATACGTTCTTGCTTATCTATACATCTAAAAATACAAATAAATAAAATTGAAGTGTTTGTTTGTAATATCAAAATAACAGTTTTTTACTAAATGCATATGAAAGCATATACGGTACTTATAACAAAAATACATTTTTTTTTTTTAATTTTTGCGTCCATCTGTTTGTTCTGGCTAATCTCCGAAACGGCTGTACCGATTTTGACGGGACCTTTACTGGCAGATAGCTGATGTTATAAGGTCTAATATAAGCTGTTTTTATTTTAGAAAAATTGTTAGGGTTCCGTGCGAAAAAAAATAAAACCCTTGAAATTGTTAACAAAATTCGATTCAAACGGCTAATCTCCGATACGGCTGGACCGATTTTGATGGGACTTTTACTGGCAGATAGCTGATGTCATAAGAAGTAACTAAAGCTACTTCTATTTTAGAATAAGAACTAGGGTTCCGTGCAAAAAAATTAAAAACTTTGAAATTGGTCACAAAAGTCGATTAAAAAAGGGAAGTAGATAATATTTTTTATAATAATTTCACGCGGACGAAGGTTGCTGTCAACAGCTAGTCAATAAATAAACTAAGGATGTTATCGATATTTTCTTATTTATTTGGACAAAATAGTTCAATTAAAATTTAAAACCGTAAATTTAAATACATACATACATGTATGTACACATATACATGTATGTATGTATTTAAATTTACGGTTTATTCTTAAGTAATTAATCTGTTTTTGTCTGAATTTAACTGTCAATGGTTAATTGACGGTTGAAATTAAAATCAATGGCATTAAGTTAAAACTGTTGCAGAACCTCTTGCAACTGCCTTCCGTATGCAAAGCGCATGGAAAGCGATCGAACACACACTACAGGGTATAGGCTATGTAGATGTTCAAAGCAGCGTCATGTAGACTAATCTAGAGTACCCTATTATAACTTTTTAAAAAAGCCGGTCAGTCGATTTTAAAGTTATCTTGTGAGCACATTTTTATTCATTAGTACCATTTTGGTTCAATAGATGTCGCTGCATGTATCTTACATATTGATGATAAGTTCTTGAACACTCAGTATTTTACTGCTACATAAATACCCTTGATAATAAAACAGTTTATTTGAGGAATTAATACTACGATACGAATGTAATCAACTTTTGTTTCTACCGGTGATCTAATTAAATTTCAGAACACAAAAAAGCAAGCTCAATTCAAGCTGCACAATTGCGACTTAACTATATAGTTAGATATATTCCCTCGCTGACTTTTTTGTAGGTAATAATGAGTACTTTAATCATGTAGTACATAGTTTTTAAGTATCATCAATAGTTTTCTCAGCGCACGCCAAATAATGAATTTTATAGGCAAATTTTGCTACTTTGGGTTACATTATTGCAATTTTCTTAACGATCTCTATTTTTTTAAAATAAATTATAGCCTATGTGACTTCCTGATAATTTAGCTTTCTATTGGTGAAAAAATGGTTTAAATCGGTCCAGTAGTTTCGGAGCCTATTCGGTACAAACAAACAAACAAAAAAAATGTTCTCTTTATAATATTAGTATAGATTGCACACAAAAATTAGAGAAATACCTACATAATTACAACATATAGCTTATGTACAAAGGCGAGCTTAACGCAGAATTGGGACAATTACATGTTGGTAATGAAGTAGGACCTGTACAACAAAAAAGTGATCATTAATTTCCCATTCTATTTTGACACGTTAGAATCTGTGTTTAATGTCATTGTCCCATCACTACGGCAGGTGACGTCACCTTGAAATAGTCAATCGGATTGCAGTAGTCACTCTCCGCGCACCGCGTGCCTGCCGCTAAATTTGGTGAATCTAGAGGAGGTTATCTGTGGTATTAGCTGAACGTAAAGCCTGTCGTTGACAATAGCTGTAGTGCTCACTCGACTCACATCACGTGTCGGTTGCAGCGTGGCGGGCGCTGGACCTGCCGGCGCAACACGAGCTACAGGCCGCACTCGACGAGCTCACGGTCAGTACACATACACACACACACCTTTTAACAAATCAAATTATTGACTCACTTATTGTTAACTGCTGCTACCATTGCCAAGGTCTCTAAATAACTCAGTATAATTAAGTAATTAAAAAAGTGTAAGTACCTACTTGTTGGTAACATAAATTAATTTCCATGTTTTGTCTTGATTCACTCCTGCGCCTCTTGTCTCTGTTCTCGTGAAACAGCCGACGTAACAATTATATGTGCGCACAGCGGGCGTCGACGGCGGAGCAGGCGCTGGAGGGGCGGGGGGGCGCGCCCTGCTGCGCGGCGCGGCGCCAGCGCGAGGTCAACGACACGCGCCGCCGCTCCGGCCTGCCCGACGCCAAGCAGCACACGTACGTGCGCGCATGAACATGTAGCATAACATAAATACCTATGTATTGCCTGTAACGTACTGCCCTTAAAAGGTATTTTTCAACGCCACCTGCAGGGAAAGTACTCTAAAAACTGGAGATAGAAAATTTTACTCAGAGGAATGATTCCTTTATTTTTAAAAAGAAATAAATCTGCATTCAAAGACTTTCGAAAATTCGCTTAGAAGTTCGCTCTTACATACTCATTTCTTATTTTATCAATTCGCGTAACACCCCACATCCCCCTTAGCACTCTCATCTCTACCACATGCAAACGCCAAATTGTTAATTAGGTACTAACATAACTAATCGGATGGACATTTGAGTGTAAGTGCTTTATCTTATCCCATTGAATTTATAAGTTAAGATTTTATGGTTTTCCTTTCACTTAATTTATCATGTTTGTTAGAGAGATATGATCCTTATAATTGACCCTATCGATTGATGCCATAAAAGTACAGGGTGTTATTTTTTGGAATTTAGCCGGTTCCATTTCCGAGTGTGGCATGCGAATTTTCGAAAATCTTTGAATGCAGACTTATTTCTTATTAAGAATAAAGGAAATTTCCTTTGAGTAAAATTTTCTATCTCCAGCATTTAGAGTACTTTCCCCCCAGGTGGCGTTGGTAAATTCCACCCTGCATAATACCTATAATTAAACACAGAAAAAGCCTCTCCTCGCGTTCTCGATGATACGCGAGAGCACAATTTTAAACTTAAAGGCAATACTGATCATCATCTGCCTTTTCTCAACTATGTGGTTATTGGTATTGGGGTCGGCTTCCACTCTACGGAGGAAACTCGATATGTAATAGTAGGTGCTCACCCATCCACATTTCATTCCGTCCCTAGCGGTTATGCAAGTTAGACATATCTACGTCGCGCCGCCTCAGTGATAAAAAAATCAAACTTACCATTTTGTGCGTTGATTATTATATTCAAATCTGTGAAAAACAATTTCAATTAAACAGACTATTACCGTTAAATTAATCGAAACAAGAAACAAAATAACTTTTTTACCCGACTACGGCGAAGCAAAAAGAAGGGTTATAATTTTGACCGATAAGTTATATGTTCATCTGTTCCCTCATATCTTCTGAACTACTTATCATAATTTTACAAATGAGATATCGCTGTAAGCGTATTGATCGTCCGCTGGTTATAGGCTACGTGACGTCACATTAAATGGATATGGCGCCCTCTAGAGACATAAAGTCATGAACTAAAACAAAAAAATATTGAATGATGGCGAGTTGGATATCGAATGAAACGGCCTAAGAATAAGAAGCACATTTCAAAAATGTGTATATTGTTAGCTTGTGTGACAAGAGCTCGTCGGATGATGTCGTTTATGTTCGCGTGTCTTGCAAAACGGCCCGCTCAGCGGCATGACAGGCCGTGGTGACCGAGGCTGTAGACAGCTGCGCCACAGTGACAGCGATGAGAACAGTAGGCGGCACCAAGACGTACAGCGGCATGACAGGCCGTGGTGACCGAGGCTGTAGACAGCTGCGCCACAGTGACAGCGATGAGAACAGTAGGCGGCACCAAGACGTACAGCGGCATGACAGGCCGTGGTGACCGAGGCTGTAGACAGCTGCGCCACAGTGACAGCGATGAGAACAGTAGGCGGCACCAAGACGTACAGCGTCATGACAGGCCGTGGTGACCGAGGCTGTAGACAGCTGCGCCACAGTGACAGCGATGAGAACAGTAGGCGGCACCAAGACGTACAGCGGCATGACAGGCCGTGGTGACCGAGGCTGTAGACAGCTGCGCCACAGTGACAGCGATGAGAACAGTAGGCGGCACCATGACGTACAGCGGCATGACAGGCCGTGGTGACCGAGGCTGTAGACAGCTGCGCCACAGTGACAGCGATGAGAACAGTAGGCGGCACCAAGACGTACAGCGGCATGACAGGCCGTGGTGACCGAGGCTGTAGACAGCTGCGCCACAGTGACAGCGATGAGAACAGTAGGCGGCACCAAGACGTACAGCGGCATGACAGGCCGTGGTGACCGAGGCTGTAGACAGCTGCGCCACAGTGACAGCGATGAGAACAGTAGGCGGCACCAAGACGTACAGCGGCATGACAGGCCGTGGTGACCGAGGCTGTAGACAGCTGCGCCACAGTGACAGCGATGAGAACAGTAGGCGGCACCAAGACGTACAGCGGCATGACAGGCCGTGGTGACCGAGGCTGTAGACAGCTGCGCCACAGTGACAGCGATGAGAACAGTAGGCGGCACCAAGACGTACAGCGGCATGACAGGCCGTGGTGACCGAGGCTGTAGACAGCTGCGCCACAGTGACAGCGATGAGAACAGTAGGCGGCACCAAGACGTACAGCGTCATGACAGGCCGTGGTGACCGAGGCTGTAGACAGCTGCGCCACAGTGACAGCGATGAGAACAGTAGGCGGCACCAAGACGTACAGCGGCATGACAGGCCGTGGTGACCGAGGCTGTAGACAGCTGCGCCACAGTGACAGCGATGAGAACAGTAGGCGGCACCAAGACGTACAGCGGCATGACAGGCCGTGGTGACCGAGGCTGTAGACAGCTGCGCCACAGTGACAGCGATAAGAACAGTGGCCACCAACAGGCACCAAGACGTAAACAAGCAATTAAATTAAAACTATGTAGGGGTCAGCTTGCACTCCACGAAGGTATGGAATAGGTGGTTCATTCCCATCCACAGACCAACCTAGGCAAGTGCGGCTTAACCTGAACATTGATCCGAGCATCTGTAGTTATTTAGTCACGAGCTCCTTATAGGCAATACTGATACAGTCCTTTACTCAGTGACGTCAAACTAATGCGCGACGTTTGTTCGGCTTGCTGGAATCGGACCCTTGGGCAACGCCCCCGTGACGCGATGGTGGCGTTTCTGACACATTGGCCGGATAAAAACGCACAAAAGAAAATAGTTCCCGGCTGTCAATTGAAGATCTTTGACAGTCGTTACAGGTAGTCAGTGGCCCGAAAGTCCGACAGCCAATCTTACCAAGCGGTTTCGTATTACCCAGTATTAACTGGGTTGTGGAGGTCAGGTAGACAGTCGCTCCATGTAAAATACAGGTATTCAGCTGCATCCGGTTAGACTGGAAGCCGACCCCGACAAGGTAGGCACATGACGATGACACTTGTATTACAACTAGGCATGCGGACGGCGAGTGCACGTGCTGCTGCGCGCACCTGAGCGACGCCGCCGCGCGCCGCCGCCTCGACGCGCAGCTGCGCGCGCTCCACGACGACATCGAGCGCATGCTCTGGGTACGGGTGCTCTACTGTTCACTAATATTTGTTATTCAAAGAACAACCTCAATGACCACGCTCAAAGTTCAGTTTGCACTACAACTTCAAACGTCTTTTTGATTATTTCAATAGAAATTGCCTTAATTTACGCTAGCATAAAATTGACATTCGTCTAAGTGGACATAACATCAACTACTATGTATAGTTGGGTGTGTAACGATACGAGGTGCCGTTGTATGCTGCTGCGGTGACGTCACGGTACGCCGTCGTGGCCGCTCACCGGAATTATGTATTTCTATCTTAATAGGTTACATTTGCAGAATATTCATTTTTTCGAAATCGATTCTCTCGAACAATTTTCTCTTTTTCTGTTTATTACATTTAACAACACAATATAACATCACGCCTGGTTAGGCAGAGGTGAACCTGATACCCAAGTCCCATATAATAGGCGGCGAGCCTATTGCCATCAACCGGACACTAATCCAGACTGCGTGGCTGCTACCGAGAAATTCCTGATGGGAAAACTCAACAACACTTGTCTTTGTAACGTTAAAAAAATGCTAATTGTAAGGATACATAATGTCAACATTTACAAAATTTTGAATTTTGATTTGTACAACGCTAAGACGATTGAAGAGAAGAAACGGAGGAAGCACGCTCAGGTATGCCACTGCACAGCACTGCTGGATGTACTGTTACTTATACGAACTGCAACGTGTGTACGGATACATTGCAATTACAGACTTATTTTTAAATGCACATAAAAAATGTTATCAGCCCCCAATTTATTTACATCAATTAAATAAGTATTATTTTCATATCATATTATACAGATTACACATCAAATTCACCAGGGCGTACAAACGTAATGCACACAACAAAATGACTATGTTTGCAACATGCTTTCACCGTAACAAAGGCAAGGACAACATAGTGTAATATGATGCAACAGCAGCTCGGCACTTGTGGTACCCCGACTGGGGCAGGTTAGGTTAGCTTACATTGGGATTTGTCTGCTCATATACACCCACCCGCAATAACTTCAGTCTATCCGTGATCATGGTGCTCGCAACAGCGCCGAAATATCGGGAACTCGAATCAATCAGTAAACTTGGTAAATATCCCGTTTCTAGTGTTAATGATAATTTCTGTTGACAAACCAAATAAACGTAATAAAAGAAAACTTTTGCTACTCAAAAGTATTTAAAAGAAAAACTCACTCCAAAGGCACAGAACAACTATGCAATAAATACGTCAGATAATAAATCATGAGCTCCGCGAAAAAATATAAAAAAACTCATAATTCCCGAAAAAGTATGTAAGTGTATTCACAAAATTTGTGTAAAAAGTGACGTCATCACTGACGCAAAGGGATAGGGGAGATGCTTTCAATAAACAGGGTTACTGGTAATGTGGCGGCAATCCGTTAAGGGGATGTAGGAGAGATCATTTGCAACCAAATGACCCCCTATGACCCCTGCGCAAATGTTAACCATTTTCGGGTAATTTGAAATTTTTTGAGCCCCCCTTAATCTATATTTTTTTTTAATAAAAATCGTAAAGCTGTTCACAGAATACATCTACCTATCAAGTTTCAACTTATAGTCCTAATAGTTCCGGAATGGCCGAAGTGGCTGTGACATACAGAAACACAGACAGATAGACATGACGAATATAAGGGTTCCGTTTCTTGCCACTCGGCTACGGAACGCTAATAAAAAGGAAAGTAAAGAGCTAATGCAATTCTATAGGCCAATTTCCCTTATTAGTATAATCTCTAAAAATTCAAAAAGTATTTCACTTACCCTATAAAGAGAATATACTCGCTAATGAACAGACTGCGATGATTGATATGCGTGTAGTTAAATTTGGCGCGCCGCAAGGTACTGTCCTGGGCCTACCATTTCTTATACTGTATATCAGTGGCGAAGGGTGAAATATTGAGAGAGGTAAGCCGGAAAAAGTTTCAAAATTACAGTGAATTGCTCCCTATGACTGACATCGGGAGTTTCGCCAATCGTTACAGACAGACATTGAGCTTTATTTATCTCAAGTCGAATGGTCGCGTAAAACGGATGCAATACTATGTATTAAATCATTTTGAATGTCACTAGAGAGACCAGAAAACACGGGGTTCTGAACTGAATAACATAATTCTAAATGCGAATCCATTACTGTATCGTACTTGCTCAGGTATAGCAAAGTTTCGATACAGTTACCGCGGTTATCGGAATTAGGGCCTTCATCACGGCCGCGAAAAGCTAGTTCTTGTTTACCTTACAAAATAACGGTGTCAATAAACCGTTTCATTAAATTTCTATTGCGACTGACTGTCCTGTTATGGGCGTCATGCGAATTATCGAAAAATGTTTAAATCCTACTAGTAGTAGTCCCTAATTCATATAAAGCTAAACAACTATGTATTTGCTTTTTTTTCGGCCTGAGAATGTTTCCGAGGTGAAGTGTAACCACCTTTATTGCATAAACAACTAGCATCTGAGAAAAAAAGCATGGCCAACAAAACATTTTATTTAACGTACAACTGCCAGTTAACCATTGATGTATATCGTAAAGGGAAACATTAAATGTTTGAAACAACCATCGCGTGTTTTATAATGTATTGTCACATTGGGCGAGCACGACCTATCTGAATTACGTGTTTTTTATTTTCAAAACTTAAATTTGAAAAGCATATTCCCTCACAAAGCAAATAATCTGTGAAGCAACAATCTAAAGCTATTAATACCGCCATCCTACTGATCTACTTTGCAATTATTCTACTTACTCTAAATTAGTATTTTCAACTTATTAAAACTATCTACTTACCGCAAATACCTAATAACAACGTATGTCTACGTAACTGATTTCACTCAACAACACATGAACACAAATAAAGAACTATAATACTAATCACTATTTTATACCAAGAAATAAATTCTAAGAGGTGAAACTAGCTAATAGATTCAAATATAGATTCAATAACAAAACATGTATTTATACATTACGTCAACCTCACCGCGAGGACTTACAGTGGGTATAAGTCTGAAGTCGCCAATCGGTCTTCAGCAAGCGTCGTATCAATGCTCGTCCTTTTTCTGTTTGAGAAGAGACCTTTGCCCAGCAGTGGGACCAGTAATTGGCTGATTTTACTATATTTGGTATTAAAGTAAAGTCGGAGTTGCCAAAAACTCAAAGCTAGACAAGAATTGCTCAAATGAATAGCCAACCTTTAGAAGAGCTCACTGTTACATTATCTGTGCGACTAGTACGCACGGCGACATATCAAGCTATGCGTATCCAGTATAACTTATCCTTGCTTTGTATGAGCTCTCATTACGATGAGAGATGGGCTCATACTGGTTTTGCACAGCTTGATTGGCTGTCGTGCGTACGTACCGGTAACCAAAGTAGCAGTAGGTCGTATTCGTTTATATCATGTACTAATACTATTTTTTTTCTTATTGCAGAAAGCTGCAGAAGGAAGTAAGTTGAATTTCAGAAAAAAAACTTGGTCTAGGTTTAAACTATTTTCCTTTAAAACAATATTTTTTATAACAGGAATTCATTCGAAACCGAAACCTTCTCGGTCACCGAGCCCCGCGCAAGCGTCTACATCGGCCACAGCGGCCACGGCTGCACCCAAACAGGCCTCCAACACAACCACAGCAGCTAAAGGCTCAAAGGCTAAACCAGCTACTTACACCAACCGGTCCAAACGGGGCCGCAGGCGGGGCCGCGCGCCCCCGCCGCCCGCCCCCGCCGCGCCCCCTGCACCGCCCGTCAACGACTACGAGGAGTGGCAGCGACAGAAAAACTTGAACGCGCAGTACTTCCACATCAACGGCAACTCTTCCTCTAAGAAAGACAAAAGTACAGCGAGAGTTAGCGTCATTCAAAGTACCGCTAGTAAAAGTACCACCACACAAGCTACTCTAGTGCAAAGTGCGTCGCAAGATATTGCTGTTCCGAGTACCAATCAGCAAAGTGTTATACGAGGTGCACATTCAGGTTTAATGCCGTACATCCGTGAGTCTCGTATTGTCGCTCCGGTATCGGCACCGCATGCCCCTCCCGTCGCGATCCCCAGGCTGCGGGGCAGACGGCAGTCTGACAAACCTGTACGTATAGCTCCGCGGCCTGACAACATGCCCCGCCCTGCAGAGTTCGCTCAACACAATACTATTAAACAGAAACCAGCAGCCACGAAGGAATGTGCTAAGGACCATGCGCTTATTCCCATCCGACTACCACCGCTCACTCCGCGTCCCATGAACCTGACCACAGAGCAAGTGCTGCCCAACAAGTCGCTGTCGATCCTGGAGGAGTACTCGCGCACGCTGACGGCCGCGCCCGCCGGCGCCGCGCCGCTCGTGAACGCGCTGAGCCTGCGCGCGCCCGCCAGCTCCGGCCGCACCAACACCACCATCGTCATGGCGCTCACCTTGCCCGCCGACCGCGTCATCAATGAAACCATCAACGGCTTGTACGCAAACGATACGGTCGACCTCACTGAAGTAACCGACTCGTCCAACTCAGTCATCACACAATCTGTAAAAAAAATTAGCTCTCCAGTTTTAGATATTGTGGGAGTGGTCAAAAGTCTGATGAATCCTGTGAATAACAGCGTGAGTGACCGGAGTCTGCTGAAATGTTTAAGTAACAATGCAAGCGGCCGGAGTCTCTTGAGAACTAATACCAATAGGTCGTCAGACGAGCCACCGCGCGGCCCCGGCGTGATGTCTGTGCGCAAGGGACTGCACGACGGAGACGTTATAGAAATCGACGACTCAGACTCCAACCATTCGGCTGGTGCTGACGGCAACCAGTTTAGCAACTCTAATAAGAGCTATATTCCTGTAAATAACAGTTGTCATCCAGCTGTTTATACTAACAAGAGTTCCAATCAAACTAAATCTAGTAATACAAAGAAAAGTTCTGATCCTGCTAGTCAAGCAGATGAGAGTTTAAATCAAGCTGCTACAACTAAGAATGACGAAGCTAGAACAAGTCCGGCGAGCGAAGCAAACGGCTCCGCGCAAGCCGCAGATGAACCTGCAGCTACAAGTCCTGTACCAGTCGTTAAAACAAAAAAGAAACGTATTCGCATTAGAGATAAGTCGATGTATTCGAAGCCCAGGAACCTGCTGAAGAGCAGCGAGCACTCGGTGAGCGCGCACGCGGCGGAGCGCGCCTGCTCGCGCATCCCCGAGCTGGCGGCGCTCACGGACGGCAGCGGGCGCTGCCCCGCGCGCCGCGCCGACCCGGCCGCGCTGTCGGCCTTCGTGCGGCAGCTGCGGCGCGCGGCTGCCAGCAAGGACGACGGTACGTACGAACACGTCTTCTGTTATGATATGGAAGGTATTACATCTAAACCTAATATACCACTAAATAAACTTTTCTGTCCACAAATAAAACGTTAATGTGTGTTTAATGTTTTATTTTATTATATGCCAGAATGAACATATTGGTTATTGGTATGAATGTTGAAACACCGAAAACGCTCATTTTGGGAAAAAAACCGACCACAATGCGTTGTAGTATTTTCAAAACGACCTTAGTGGTCGTTTATTTCGTGAAATTCGCGTCGTGGCTGTTTTAAAAACGATCACAACGCGTTCTGGCATTGAGAAAGTGCCACAACGCGTTCTATGCATATTTCCAACAGCCAGCCTCGATCTAGAGGTGAGTCAATGGAACTTGTCGACGATGGCGGATGTAGTTGAGGGTGTTAATGCCAAAATGAAAATCCAAGATGGTGGAAGTGAAAACATTTTGTCATGAATGTCGTTTTCGGGGTTTCTAGGAGCGCGGATGGCGGTACTGAGCTCGAAATATCGGAAAATAACGACTTAATTTGGAATTATGGATCAGTTTTTCGTAATTGATTAAATTAAGATATCGTGGGTACACACAGCTCCACTCAGTGGTTACATATATACAGATAAAGCGACTCGGACGTTAGTAGACAACAATGTAATGGCACTGCATATGGGCGCGCTGGCTAACAAACTGCCAAACACTGCCGGTATGAGTATGACTACTTGCGGTGATGTGATGGTTCGAATCCAAGTCGAAACAATGAACTCTTTTTGAAGCATTCTATAGATTATTCGTAAAGAATTGAATGTTGTAGCAGTGAAACATTTTAAAGCTGGAGGGGTTAGCACTGACTGACGCTGTGTGTACCATCGGCGTCAGTCGACACCGTAACGACGTGATCTGTCGTGCCGCAGAGGTATACTGCCACAAGTGGGCGGCCATGGAGCAGGCCGTGAGCGCGCTGCCGTGCGGCGGCACGCTGCTGTGCGTGGACGGGTCGCGCGCGCCGCTCGTGCTGCCCGCGCGCGCACTGCAGCGCGGCGCCGCGCCCTCCGCGCGCGCGCACCTCGTGCTCAGCGACGCCGACCTGCCCTGCGCGCTGCCCACCTACTGGACGCTCGCAAGGTTCGCGCAGATGGCGCGCGTCGTGCCTGACGAGGCGCGAGTGCCCGACGCGCCTGCCGCGCCTGCCGCGCCTGACGCGCCTGACGCGGGCGAACCGCGCGGCGGCCGCGGCCCGGCTGTCACACCCGAGGAGGACCCGAGGCAGATTTGCGAGAAGAAACATAACTTCAAGGTATAGAAATATTTGTAAAATGACATTATAAAAGGTGTAACAAAACTCTTAACGAAGCCGGATGGCACTTGTTCTCCGCGTCGTTGCGATCATTTTTCTGTTCTAGACCATACCTGGGAACCTTCTAGTTACGGAGATATTGGGGGTCAAAGGCCAAATTTTTTCACAAGTTTTTTTTTTAAGTACTTTTTTTTTAAATAACATTTTTACTTTAAACACTTCCACGACCCCCGTACTATTCAATCCATCCATCAGCACAATGTTTTGAGTGCGTTACATTGAGTCCTACCGTAAAACGTTTATTTTCAACCCAACAAAAAAGTCAGTTTCCCAGCAATCATTTTTGCGTAAAGTTACTTAGTTTGATGTACGTAATGGCCGGTTGACGGCTTCTTGAAAGGTCCGTTTACACCCTGTATACCGTAACTTTGTGGTCGTGTTGTAGTGCCAATACTAAAAGATCGCTAGTTCTACCTATGTCGTAAATGAAGAAAAAACATCATGCTTCGCAATATCATGACTATCCGCGAGTTAATCGTAAACTTTTTATATGTTTTTGTTTTCAAATAATGAAAAAATATTCATCAACCCGAAAGCGTGACAATCAATAGTACCTACCTACTGCACTAGGCATAATAGACAGAAATTTTAATAGAAGAGCGATACATAAATGTTTAAAGCAAAATAATCTTTCGTGTGTAGTGATATGGCTTTAACTGGCCTGCACGCTGCGGCGCGGCGTCGCACGCTCCGCGCTTAGTCCGCCGTGGCGCTCCTACCGAGCACAAGAGACATCTACACCTACACATAGGCCTCGCCTGCAAGTAAGGCACACTATGGGGCGCGGCGGGCAGGTTTCTATTATGAAGCAACAAACGGCAAATTTAGGCGTTTTATACGTGTACAAAGACATGAAACTCTTCAGCTATATCTCTGACGTCATCACGAGAAAGTTTGGAAATTTATCAAATATTAACTACATCAAAATTAATAACGTGACCCAATCTACAAAATAAAACTAAAAAAACATCTGCCATTTTATGTTACTAATATTTAATTTTTTTACTAGCTGTAGCCGGCGACCTTCGTTCGCGTGAAATTATTATAAAAAATATTACTTCCCTTTTTTAATCGGATTTTGTTTCCAATTTCAAGGGTTTTAATTTTTTTGCACGAAGCCTTAATTCTTATTCTAAAATAAAAGTAAGCCTTAGTTACTCCGTCTAACATCAGCTATCTGCCAGAAATAGTCCCGTCAAAATCGGTCCAGCCGTTTCGGAGATTAGCCTTAATAAACAGACAGTCAGACCGACAAAAATTGAAATAAATGT
Source organism: Noctua fimbriata (assembly GCA_905163415.1). Lineage (NCBI taxonomy): Eukaryota > Metazoa > Arthropoda > Insecta > Lepidoptera > Noctuidae > Noctua > Noctua fimbriata. The sequence continues at coordinate 12,959,521 of LR990948.1, read as the reverse complement.
GTTTTTGTTATAAGTGTCGTAAGTATATATTTTCATATGCATTCAGTAAAAATCTGTTGTTTTGACATCAGAAACACACTTCAATTTTATTTATTTGTGTAGATATATCGATTTTATCACCAAGACAAAATCATTTCTCATCGGGAACACAACCATTACAATTTCAGCGCGTATACAAGTCCTTCAACAAGTGTCGGGCACTAGCCCACCTGATGGTCCACTCGCGTGGTCGGAGGCACACACACACCCTGCGCAACTACTACAACCTATACTCCACGCGCCAACAGATCCTGACGGCGTTCTGCTCGGCGGACGGCGTGCGGCAGGCGGCTCGCGCGGGCGCCACGCTGCTGCTGCTCAACGTGCAGCGCGCGCGCGTCTGCGTGCTCAGCGTGCAGCGCACGCCCGAGCGGGGCTCCGTGCGGCACCGAGCGCGCGCGCACGTCGCGCCCGAGCTGCTGCAGGTGAGCCACTGTTGCCGCCATTACTGTCACAGATAATGTAGAAACAGCTTAGGGCAATAATCGTCAGCGCTATATAACACTCGAGGCTCCACATGAAGCAAAACTCAGTGTTATGTGGAAGAGAGTCCAAACTAAATTCACTCCCCTTCAAACCTGTCCGGAGTCGGGGAGCCCCAAGTCCCGAGCTCGGTGTTCCCTTGTTTCGTAGACAGAAATTCCACAGAATTTCGTTTCGCAGCAAATGTTTCATCTATTATGTGCTCCTTGTATTTTTATTTCGAATATTATTGTTTGGACGACTATTCAAAGCTTACTGCCAGTCCTTCTACACGTGCAGCCTGTGGGTCAACTTTACTCAGCGGACATACAGCGACCTACGCGTTCAATACAATAATGCACTGAGAGTGCTGCTGCGGCTGCCGTGGCGTCGTAGTGCGTCAGGGATGTTTGCAGATAATAATATTGATGGTTTTGCCGCCATTGCATCCCTGATGACTCGTGTTCGCGGCAGCACCAACAGTATTCTCGGTGTGTTCGCAGATCGGTGGGATTCCCCGATGTTGCGAAGGTGGATGCGGCTCCATGCTGTATTTTAACTTATATATTTTCATCTGTGTCTGTAACCTACTAACACTAGAAGTTAAGTAAAATTGTTACTAACCCTGTGGACCCTGGTCTGAAATAAAAACCTTCTATTCTATTCTATTCTATTTACTTGAATGACACATATTTCACAGAAACACAAATCGATGAATTTTATAATCACATTAAGAGGGGTGTTACAAAAAAAACGCAAAATTGCAAGCTTTCCACGTTGAAATTCTATGTTTTTCGTTCGTTTCTTGAAATAACAATTATTTGTTAAAAATAGGTCGTTATCTCTACTACAATTATAATAAAGCGAATTTAAGATAACTTTTATATTTATTTAGTAATCATCATTCTCCCGATGCATGTTTAGCCAAAAACTCATGGAGACTTGATTTGTGGGCTCTAATTTGTAGATTCTATTGAATAGAGACCATCACATTTTTTTTCTCATCTCACATATATCCTATACTTTAATATTAAAAGAATACATTTTCGTTATATGCCTTATATGTAAAGAAAAAAAAACTGGACCTAATTCAATTATCGACCGAAAAGGCTTCGAAACAAGCCGCGATATCTCCGAAGTTGTGCATCATTTTGACGTAATATTTATACCAAAATATTCTTCAGTATTTGTTTGAACTATACTATTATTTTTTAAATAGCTACTGTTGTTATTTTTTAAATTAATTAATTCAAAGTACTATACACTGCGCCGGCGATCTGTGCTCACTACGGCGCGAGCGCTTGACTAGAACGGGTCTATGTCAGATAATTTCGCGCGCTTCGTCCTGTCGATACTATCGTAGTGTGCGTCGATTGCCGTATAGACTCTGCTTTTGTGTGCGTGCTAGAACTTCGTAAACTACGACCGCCATTTTTGATCGTTTTAAATAAAATAAAAATATTTTTCTAATAAAAAATATGGTAATTGACTGTACCAAATAAAAGAATTATTAGTTACATTGGTGTATTTTATTTATTTAAACATGTTGCAACCGTACTACTTGTTTGTGTACACATCACTACATAGTATAAAACAAAGTCGCTTCCCGCCGTCTGTACCTATGTATGTTTAGATCTTTAAAACGACGCAACGGATTTTGATGCGAAATTTGAAATTTTGAAATTACCTGATGAATTTAAAAATGTAGCAGCAAATGCAACGTTTAAATGATACGAATAGCGTCGACTATAATATTGTCCTTTATAATAATTATCTCACAAAAGTACTTTCATAGTATCGATAGTACCATAATTATTTCCTTTTCTATGAGTATGGAGCACGATTTTCAGACTACTATGCTACGGATGTCGGTTATCAACGATCGGTTACTGCGTAAAAATTTTAATGTTTATTTAGTTCTACTTAATTTAACACTTTAAAATTCTTAAATAATGAAAAATATAAAACGAGTTAAAATAAATCTTAAAACGAATTAAATAACATTAAAATGTCACATGAAAAGATTTTCCGTCCACCGAAATACCACCGTAACTCCATTCTAAGAATCATCGTTGGATCAAGATCGTTTAGACGCCATACTCACAAGATCATGGTCCAAGCGAGTGAACAGAAATGAAAGAAACAATCGGTCGCGTAGCTCGCCGACCGCTCGGTGCGTAAAATACCTAAATTCGCGAAGCGCCGAAATGTAAGAGCGCTCTTAACAAACTTATTAATCAGTAGAATTATTTTTTAAAGAATATTTTTTGTTCGGTGTATTTTTCCATAATTTTATAAATAAACTAGCTGTGCCCGGTTACCACATACTCTAAACTAGTACATCATTCTAACCCCCACCCCCATCCCCACATCAAAATCTTTCATCGGTAGTTTCAACAAAAATCTGCTGTTCCATACATTTTGACCGAAAAATTAAATATTTTTTGCTTCCTGTACCATCGAGTGGGGTATCAAAATGTAGGGGCTTAAAAGGTGATTACAAAAATATATACTTGACATCCCTTCACTAAACATGTCTTTGGCGTGTTATGTCACCTAATGTCATCCGCACCATACTTCACCGAAAACTGTGTAGTGGACATGAAGCAATCGCAATTTCAAACTGTAAACGATAAAGGCATTACTTTTACTTGCAGGAGCTCGAAGCCATGCTCGACGACGCAGAGGTCGACGAAGAACTGGGCGGACGAGCCGATGACACGGACCAATGAGGAGGCAGCAGAGAAGTGCCTCCACCAATCAGGAGCCTGCATCACAGCTCATCGACCAATTAGCACTGGCTCGAACACACCGCACGATCACGCGCAGTACATATTAAGAACAAGTCGAGTGCAATTATTCAAAAAGATGGAACGAAGTTTATAATTTATAATTTGTCCGTGTCCAAGGTAAATAATCTCAATATATAACAATATAATCGTCGACTACGCCTATTTTGTAATAGGCGTAGTCGACGTAGGCGCGCTACACGGGGCTCCTATTTCTGTTTGCAGGGTTTAAAGTAACCTAACCTATATTCGGGGGTCCCCAAGTACCGAGCTCGCATCGCTCGCTCTTGAATCCTAAGTGTTTGTTGTTAACTAAAATTACCGTTGTGTCTATTTAATGAGTTGAAATTGCGTAATGTGTCATCATCTGCCAAGCCTTTTCCCAACTATGTTGGGGTCGGCTTCAAGTCTAACCGGATGCAGCTGAATACCAGCGCAATAAATTGCATAATGTGTAATGCAATAAAAAATGTAAAACGTTTTTATTTCAAACGTTGTTTTACGAGATGACACAAATTCAAATAAGTTTATTTGTGACACATAGGTATAAGTAAGTACACGGTGTTATCAAACAAAGTCATGTCTCACTATGTGCTGCCTTGCAAGGCGTACAAATAATGTCTACACATTAAGTCGTGCAGGTAGTTTTTATAGGTATGTATAAAAACTGAAACTTAAATAAAAACTAAAACTAGATACTGTTATTACAGCTAATTACCTAATATACAAAGTAAGTGAACAATTAAATTATTGACTTGTAAGTAATAATAATCTTATGAACTAAAGCTAATAAAAGTAATAAAAATATAAAATATAAACAGTCATTTTTCTTCAAGGTATGCATTTATAGAATAATATGCTTTGTGAATTAAGAAGTTATGGAGTGTTTTTTTGAACGTATTGGAATCTCTTGATGCATTTCTTGACTTAGGTAGTTTATTGAATATTTTTGCGCCATTCCTTGGAAACTTTTTGAGTAAAGGGCTGTTTGATGGGATTTTGAGTTCAGTACACGTTGGTGGCGTTTAGAGGATACTGTTTCGAATTGGTTAGGGTTACTTTTTATAAATATGGCAACTTCATAAATGTAAAGGGACGGGAGTGTTAATAATTTTAGATTAATAAAAAAAGGTTTGCAACTGTCGGTGTTTTGGATCATGCATACTGCACGAACGCATTTTTTTTGGGCTTTAATGACCGCTTCCGTATCCGTAGAATTACCCCAGAATATTACTCCATATCGCAGTGTTGTGGAGACGTATGCGTGGTATGCGGTAGGAACGGTGTTGCGATTCGCGACTTTATTTAAATTGTGTAGGGCATAGCAATATTGATTTAGCTTTTTTTTATTAAATGCTCAATGTGTGTTTTCCATGTTTTCTGCCGATCTAACCAAAGCCCTAGAAATTTTGTGTTGTTAATTTTAACAATGTTGCTATGTTCATATTTAACATTTGGATTTACAGGATTGGTTCTGGTGTGGTTAAAATGCATGACATGTGTTTTGCCTATATTCATTTTTAGGTTGTTATCGGTTACCCATTTAATAATTAAAGTTAAGCTATTATTTATATCCTGTTCATATTTTTCTAAGTTTTTTCCTGTAAATATTGTGGTACAGTCATCAGCAAAAAGAGTCATGGAATATTCTATAGTTACGGGTATATCATTTACATAAAATAGGAATAAAAACAGACCTAGAACACTGCCCTAGGACACGCCGTAATTTATAAATCTTTGTTTTGATAGGTAGGTTTCTTCTGTTTTGGTTCTAGGGCATACTTTTGCTATTTTAGTTATTTGTTTTCCATTGACTAGGTACGACTTAATTAACTCTAGGACATTGCCCCTGATTCCAAGCTTATTTCAATTTATGAGTAGGATTCTGTGATCTACAAAATCGAACGCCTTCGTCATATCCATGAATAACACTGAAACCGGGATTTTGATGTCCATGTTAGTAATAATTTTATTTATTAATTCATAGATGGCTATATTAATATTTTTATGCTTTCTGAAACCATACTGTTCTTTAGTTAGGAGATGGTTTTTTTCAAGCAATAAATAAAGGCTTTGTATTGTAATAAATAAATCACTTTGACAATTACTTTGGAAAACACTGGAGAACAGAGCAATAGGTCTATAATTTTTCATATTTTGCGGATTTTCTTTTTGAAAATGAATTGTTTGTCAATTAATATGTTATCAAATAAAAGTTTATCGGGTATTGACATAAGTGGGGAAACTGTGTTGTTGCATTCGAGGCGGAATTAACACCCGAGCTGCAGGCGAGGATGTTATGGAGACGAGAAGTGCAGTAACAAATCCCCACGCGTATGAAACAACGTAGTACAACACACTTTCGAAGAAATAAAATACTAGAACGAAAATTATTAAAAAAAAGACAAATATTAAAAATTCACGCGTGTGAAATACATTGCAGGTTGAACCTAATCGTAGTGCGATAAGAACCAGTTTTCGAGAAAATGTATTGAAAAATATTTTTGCCAAACTTGTTGTAAAATAATGAAATGACCAACCATATTTTTGCCAATCGGTGCTTGTCAAATGAAAATTTGTAAATTCATTTTAGGTGACAAGGCAGGATACCCCATCTACGCTACGCATATTTTAAGGAACAAAACATGTTGCGTTCCTATATTCCTAACAATATTTTTATTAATTTCCTAACCTTGTAATAATGTAACTGTAGTCTACAGCGTGTACCAGAGAGCTGCGATCCTATGTAAAGGTCTGATAGAGACCAGCAATCCATCCATCATGTTTCCTTATTATTTAAAAACGCCAGCGAATGTTGACCATTGAACTATTTTAAAAACCTTCACGGCATGTCTTATGTTTGTATTAAGTGAAGCACAAGCAAATCATAATGGTTACGGCAACACTAATAGGTAAGCAATATTAAATAATGAAGTAACAATTTGCGTTCGTCTATTTACTATACTTATATCCGTGTTCTTGAAAACTGTTGACGTTCTAATGAATGACTATACCAAGTGATTCTTTTAAGTTGGACTACATGGATATATCAGAATCCGTAAGATTTATCGGGAAACTTTCTTAGATAACTTAAACTCTTTAAAAGAAAAAACTATTTTGTCATAATATCTTTTTTTTTATCAAAGTGTGTGTCCAAAACTAGTGAAAGTGACCATGTCTTTTTCATGCCGTTGGTCTCCGATCCATGTAAGGGTCGTTTCGTTGTACGGGAAGAAAAAGATTGGTACAGCGGTAGTTGGTAAAAAGTAGCAAAAACAACATTCAATTTGTGTGGACACTTTCCTGTAACGAATGTGTTGGGGGGTGTTGAGTTTGGCTCTTCAATCAAACTAAGTGGACTGTATAAATGATGCTGTATTAGGTACTGCTTCGGTTGGGTGCACAGAATAATATGATGCCCGCTCGCTTGCGAGATGCAACCGGACACGGGCGGTGCTCCCCGCTGGTCTGTCGCGGCACGCTGCTCGTGCGTGAACAGAATGAAATGTCACTGTATGGGAAAAAAAACTTGATAGCAGAAGTTGGTAAAATGTAGCTAATATTTGTTACTTAGAATACAAAACATTTAATGAAATATTGTTGTCCAAGTTAAAAGCTCACTGTTCGATTGTCAGCGCTGGGATCAGCACCGAGAGATTGTACTGCAATAGTATTATAAACAGGCGTTAAGGTAATTCATGCACAACTTATGTATAAGAAAATATATATTTGTATTAACTTACATTAATAGTGGTCAATACTGGCGGTTAGTCTGGTCTGATCAAATAAACTAAAGCAAAGTGAATGTTACGCGTGTGTTTCCTTCTAGTCCTGAATTCGATCCCCACTTATCACTGGGTTTTTCAATCAGATCCAGTCGCAGCCCCATAACTGACGAAATGTGGACGTACATCATCATCATCATCATCTACCTGCCTTTTCACAACTATGTTGGGGCCGGCTTCCAGTCTCACCGGATGCTGTGGAATACCAGTATTCAATGGAGCGACTGCCTATCTGACCTTCACAACCCTGTTAGTACTGGGTAATACGATATCCCTTGGTCAGACTGGCTGTTAGACTTTCTGGACTGACTACCTGTGTACGACTGGATGTATGTATATAACTGGCGTAATAAAGATAATACAGCTCTGCCTATCCCGTCAGGGACTAGAAGCATGTTGTAGTGTACCGACCACACCGGCTTACACTTACAGGATAAACGCGCGCCACATTACGGCGGACGCGCCTATTTCGATATGTTCGCGTGGGGTGAGATGGCGCGCGTGGGCGCGTTTCTCGCGACTTACGCTTCGCAGGTCAATGCTCTTACGAGTCTCTTTACGCGTACACGCGCTCATAAAAACGAGCTTATACGCGCCGAAATATGCTAATCTAAAACCGCCCTAAAATCGGTCACAATGTGAGCGCGTTCGCTCAAACCTAACATTATGTGTTACGAGGCGCTTGTTCGTGCAGTTGGTTAGCTTGGTTATTTGTCACGAGTCATAATCATAATCATTTATTTGCAATAAGTATTGGTACATTTTGGTCTTAAATCAGTTGAGGTTCCTAATACATAGTCAGATATAGATGACATGCAAAATTTTACAATATTTTAATGTAAGAGCAAGCAATACGTAATAATGTTTTTAAATGTCGGTTTCTATCACTCACTATTATTATAAAAAATTAAAGTTACATTATTTTTAAAAAGATTAATCATTAACATTAAATTCATCAATAGAACAACGAATAATTATATGTGAAAACTTGTAAATGGCATTCAAATTCGTATTGTTTAAGAACATTGATTATATTAGCTGTAAGTTTCCCGAATAGTTTAATATAAAAATGTATTAACATTAATCATTAGCATTATTTATAAATTCATTAATGGAATAAAAACGTTTTTCCCTCAGCCATAATTTTAGCTTTAAAACAAATAAATTATTAGTTAGCTCTTTGAAATCCTTTGGTATTTTATTATAGATTAGTCCACACATATTATAAGAGTTCTTTTTATATAGAGAAGTCCTTGGCGCTCTAGGCAGAACTATTCTATCTGGATCTCTGACTTTTCGAGGGCAACGGTCGTCAGCCTTTTAAACAAGTCAAAGTGCTGTCGAACAAATTTAGCGCATTCTAAAATATACATACTGGGTAATGTAAGGACTTTTAATTTTAGGAACAACGGTTTACACGATTCCCATGGTGGAATGCCACAAATGGCTCGGATGCATTTTTTTTGGACCCTGAAGGCTTTATCCACATCTGTTGAGTTACCCCATAGTATAAGGCCGTATTGTAAAGTCGATGCAACACAGCCGTGATACGCAGTCAACATAGTACTCAGCGACGAGGTCTTTCGCAGTGTGTAGAGGACGTAAACGAATTTGTTTAATTTGTTGCAAACTTTTTCTACGTGCGGTTTCCAGGAGAAGAAGTTATCCAGTTTTACTCCCAGAAAAATGGTTTCCTCTGTCTCTAATAGAGGTTGTCCGTTATAAATAATGTCAAGTTTATCCCTCTTGCGACCATAAGTCCTGAATTGAACAATTTTTGTTTTAGTAATATTTACATGCAAATTATTATAGTTTAACCAAGAAATTATTGATTCAATTGTGTTATTAATTCTGTAATTAGTTATGTCAGTATTCATAGGTGATGTCAAAATGATAGAAATGTCATCTGCAAATAGTGTGCAAGGATTGGTTGTGTGTTCAGGGAGATCATTAATATATATTAAAAATAAAGGAGGACCCAAAACGCTTCCTTGTGGTACACCTGAGTTGTTGCATTTTGAACGAGATCTTATTCCCTTTAGTTCTTTATTTCCTCTCATACTTAAAATTTCAACACATTGAGTTCTGCCCACTAGGTAAGTTTCAAGCCAGCTAAGGGCCGGTCCTCGAATGCCATATCGATCCAACTTTGAAAGCAATAATCTATGAGACACAAAATCAAAAGCCTTCGACATATCGAAGAAGATTACGGATACTCGTTTTCCTATGTCTACTTCATCAATAATATTTTTTAAAAGATTGAAGCATGCAAGAGTGGTCGATTTCCTTTTTTGAAACCCGTATTGTTCTTTCTTTAGAATCTGATGTTTCCCAATAAATTCCATGAGACGGTTTTGCATAGCTTTTTCAAAAACTTTAGAAATTATTGGTATAACACTAATTGGTCTATAATTATCTGCTTTCAAGCTATCGCCTTTTTTATAAAGAGGCTTAACAATCACAGACTTTAACAAGTCTGGGAAGCAGCCTTCTGAAAATGACAAATTAATCAAGTATGTCAACACAGGAGTTATTTCCCCTGAGCAAGCCTTTAGAATTTTCGTCGAGATCTCATCATGCCCGACTGCTCCTGTGTTGTTCAGGGAAAGTATAATTTTTTGTACGTCAATGTAGCCGTATGGCCGAAGGAACAGACTATCGCACGTGTTAGCTTTGCATGTATCCCTTATACTATCGTTCTGTTGATTTGTTAAGTCAATCCAGTAGTTATTAAACGAGTCCGCAATTTTTTTTGGGTTGTCTTCTATTTTATTATCTATATTTAAGTTCGTTATTAGTGATAATTTACTCGCACTTTCTGATTCTTGCTTTATAAGTGTCCACGCAGCTTTACTTTTATTTTTTGAATACTTTAATATTTTGTCATTTGATGTTTTAATAGAACTAGTGATACAGCATCTTAGTAATTTACTGTATTTTTTATATACTACCTTGTTACGTTCTGACTTATTCTTGTAATATACAAAACGTAATGAGCGTTTACGTTTAATGCTAATTCTTAAACCTTTAGTAATCCAGTTGGTTTTCTTACATTTGCTTGTTACTTTAATTCTGACTTTAGGGAAACATAACTTGTAAAATAATTGGAACAGTTCTTGAAAAGATTCATAAGCTGAGTTAATATCAGGTTGACTATGAACTTCTGAGAAGGAAAGATTAGACAAACATTCCTTGAATTTTAGGATGTTTTCCTATAACTAAACTATAGTCCCTTTTAAAAACAAAATACTGTTGAACTAGAACTTCCTTATGTTTGACAGGGACGCTTAACACTTGTGCTGTATTGTGGTCTGATATATCCCAGTGCAAAAGCTCACCTTTGGCCAGTGGGATATTGCTTATGATGTGATCGATGCATGTGTTCTGCCTCGTTGGATCAGTTATATGGAAAATTAAATTATAGTTTGCAGCCAAATCCTTAAGATCTTTAGTTTTTTTGTCTGGCTGTAATGTGTTTACATTTATATCGCCCAAAAGAATATTTTTTTTCCTTTTAAAGGAGAATGAGTAATGATGGGCCCACCTCTCAATAGGAATAAGACACTCATAAATGAATAGGTATGTTTATGTAGAATAAAACTTATTATTACGACTAAGGTCAAAAGTCAGTACTTTCGGAGTTATACTACTTATTATACTGCCATAAAAGTGATCGTAGTTTACTTCGTTATAAGATAAACTTTACTATGCCCAGACTCAAAACGGACGGCACCTTTCTGCTTGCTCTTGCTCCTTACCTGCGCCCCCCACCCTACCCGCTCCGCCCGCCGTTTGCCCAGGCGCATTTGCAAATGGCGACCAACGGCCAGTGACGCGCTAGCGCTAGTCGTCCCTAGAGTGTTTTGTGTTTTGCGTTGAACGATCGTTATCTGTTTTATGTACTTTTTGACCCGGCTATTCCTTGGACACTGATTGTTGTGGTTTTTATTGTTGACCCCAGCTTTGTTTAACGGACTACTCAACTGCATATCGATTGGAATTGTGGAAAATGGAACAACATCGTAACTGTGTTGTGTGCAGACGTGGATTATATCACAATAGATATCAGCGTCATATTTTGACTGAAGATCTTCCGCAAATACGACCTGAGGTTGCAAGACTTGTACAACAAAATGCATTATTAGAGGTTAGTAATAAGGTTTCTACCTATACATTTATATATATATATATAGATATACCTATAAGTGTGAGCGAGCATGCCCGTATTTGCCAACATCATCTTCGAGGAAATGATTGGGATACTTTATTGGATTTTTGTAATGTTTCCCATGATTTTGATGCAGATCAAATGACAGCACTTTGTGATACTCTAATAAGAGCTGCCCGGCGGCCACATAGATTAGACTTTGAAAATGCAAATGGTCTAAATAATGATGAAATGCATTTTTGGACTGGCCGTGATAGAAATCAATTTCAATTGATTTTAGAACAGACTCCATCATTGGTTGAAAGATGCAATCGGCCAAAAACAGCCTTAGGTATATATTTATGTAAGCTGAGAACGGGAGAACCAAACGAAAGGTTGGCAACTCTTTTCGCTATGACACGACGCACACTCGAAAAATTGTTGAAGATTGCACGGGAATGTCTTTCAAACGAGTATGTTTCCCAACACCTAGGCATGGACCATATTTCAAGAAATGATGTGATACAGAGAAACTTATTGCTTCCAAGGGGAATATTCGGTAATGAACAAAATACAAAGGCTATCCTAATATGTGACGGAACATATATCTACATACAGAAGAGTTCTAACTTCCTCTTCCAAAGGCAATCATATAGTTTACATAAATTCAGAAATCTTTTAAAGCCCTTCATCATTGTCAGCACAGATGGATACATTTTGGATGTTTGGGGACCGTATGCAGCAACCGAATCGGACGCTACAATTATGAGCAATGCCGTGAAAAAAGTGGATCATCCGTTACATTGGTTTTTAGAAGAGAATGATGTCTTCATATTGGACAGAGGCTTTCGGGACTGTATAGGAGACCTACAATCATGTGGTTATGAAACGCATATGCCACCATCCAAAGATCTACGGGCAACTCAACTAACCACCATCCAAGCTAATAAATCGCGGTTGGTGACTATATGCCGTTGGGTGGTAGAAGTTGTCAATGGTCGCTTCAAGCGTGATTTTAAGCTTCTGCGCCAAAGTTATTTTAATAAAACCGTACACAATATGATTACTGATTTTAAAATTGCATCTTCAATTATAAATCATTTTCATATGCCTATAGAAGACCACAGAGAAGCCAATGTTTTTCTGAATTTGATAAACCAAAGGCTCGAAGTCGACAACCTTTTATATAACTACGTGGAAGGGAATAATTTGAACAGACGCAGAGTCAATTTTGAACGAATGGATGCAAATCTAGAAGTTCGGGATTTTCCCCAATTAACAGAAGACGACATCATGTTTCTTGCTTTGGGTTCCTACCACATGAAGTTAGCAAAGTCATATTGCAGTGAACATCTTCGAGACGGTTTATACGTTATAGAAATATACAGACAAAACGATTTACATGATTTAATAGAATATAATATACCAGCAGAGAATGTGTGGTTGCTGCGTGGTAGGATACAGTCACGCCACGTAAGAGCACGAATATACTATTGCTATATATTAATTGATCGAAACCAAGTTGGAAGAAACGCGATATCACAATATTATTGCTCTTGCTTGACCGGACGGCGAACTGTAGGAAGTTGCGCTCACACTATTTCTTTGATTTGGTACCTAGGAGTTGGGAGACATCAACCATTCGTGGCCCCCGCGGGTTTTTTAAATGATGTAATTGTCGTTGATGTCCAAGACGAATAATAAATCTCTTTTGTTTTAAAGTGTACTTATTATTACTATTTTACCTTATAAGTATCCATAAAGAATATGTTAGACTGAGACGACTTTAAGATGTCGTATCTCCGAAAGTACTAACATTTGACCATAGTTATACTAGTAACTAATGTTCCACTTAAAAAGCCCTATCCAACGGTATATCAGATGTTACTATTGAAGGGTGGGCCCAGACTCCATACATTCATTTCCCATTGTCCTTTATTGTTAATATAAAAAAGTACTGCAGAAAGTTTTATTATAAATAAAGAAAAATCAGAATTTGGCGTTCTATATAAAGCTATTATGAAAATGTTATGTGAAGGTAATTCCAAGCTGCAACATTCAAAGTATTTATCGGAACTGTGTTCGTTCAGAAAGGACAATTCTTTGTAGTTAATGCCGCGTTTAATAAAAATTGCAACACCTCCACGTTTTTGTTTAATTTGTCTACAATAAGAAGCTGCCAAATCATAATCAGAAATTTTAATTAGACACTCATTACCCTTATCAATAAATGTTTCGGTCAAGCAAATAACGTCTGGCTCAGTATTTTGTACGGATAGGTTGGATAATTGTATTTCTAAATGATAACGTTTACTCAAGAAACCTGCTACATTTTGATGAAGTATTCTTAAGTATTTAGCCACGAAAAAACTCGGCTGTATTCGCACTAGTACTTGCATTATTATCTTGCAACATATTATGTTCTGTTTGTGTAGTACGATCAACCATTTTTATTTTAGGACAATTTGAACATTGATTTATTTGATTAGCCTGTATGTTTCTAGAATAGTCGATGTTTCTAAGTCTCACATTATTGTTCCCAGTACGTATAGAAGTAGTTTTGTAAATGAGAAATTTTAGGTCGTAGTCTACCTGATCCAGAGTAGAATTAATCCGCTTACAAATATCATGCATAGTCAATTGTAAATTTTCGTCAAAATCAATAAAGTTGCAATTTTTGTTTTGGTTACTTATCATCTTTAGCATTTCATTAATTTTAAATTCATTTAAATGTACATTATTGAAAACTTTTAAAACAAATATTGGACATTGCATAATCTTTAGAAACATACATAGTTCCGTCATTATTTTCAGTACGTTTGAGTCATGTTGTCCAACACAGACAATTATTCGATCATCTGGAGTAACATCGAACAATTTGGCGCAATTCAGTATTTCTTCCGTCGAAGCATAAGGTTTGATGAAAGAAATTACTCGGTACTGTTTATATGGAGTTCTTTCTCTCGATTTCTTTAGTGCTTTAGACATTTTAAGGCACTGTTTACCACCAAATAAGAATATCCTACTAGAATCAATTACTTTTATGGACGTTTGCTTTGATCCAGATGACAGTTTCATTGTAACTCGTGGCACGTTGTCGTTGTTCGAATTCAGGAGAGTTGAGCTAATACTTGCACTATTACAAATAACGTTGCTTCTTGTTCCGACATCTTTCTCTATATTATTCGGGTTGTCATTTAAGCTGTCTGTATTATGCTGAGGTTCAGATGGGAATGCTGATATTTTGCATGCCTGTGTAATTTCCGCTGACGAGTTCCCTTTAGTTTCCGAGTCTTGAACAGCTTGTGCTAGTGGTTTAATTGTTTCTTTACCCATTCCATTTTTAAGACAAAGTGTGAGTGGACTGTGGTGAAAATCATCCGTTAGTCGTCGTTTCACACTATTTTTACGGCTCGAAGATATATTGTTTTTCCAAGGTGAGGTGGGACTTCTACATATTTGTTTCAGAATTGTAATTTCCTGGGACAGCTGATTAACTTGTTTCTTTAACCCCACATTTTCCAGAATCAAATTGTCCATTTCGTTCTGAGTACTTTGTAGGTTCGATTTTAAACTTGTTATTTCAGATTTCATCTCTTCAATAAAACTAGATGGGAACATGTTTGTTGATAAATCTAAGCTTTTACCCAATAGGTCAAAGGACGGAGACGAGTCTAAAGAATGAACATTGTTCATGTTGTCTTCTAGTGATTTGCTTTTAGACACTTGATGTTTTCTCAGTGTTATGTTTGTCGTGTCGTCCATTATTAGGCTGATAAATACCTGTAACTATTTTGAGTAAATTCGTTTAATACCAACAATGCTCCTATTCTGCCCACACCTTCGAGAAACACTGCCGTGATGCTATGTTATGTATTTCGAGTTTTTGGAAATCACGTTCCGTTCATTGCTTCGTGCTGTGAGTTGTTTTACTCAATACTGATATGATACTTTCCTATGAAATCGTGCTCAATTCACAAAAAGTCGCTTCGTCGCTAGTCAGGTTCGAACCAGCAACCGAGCGCTTGGACGAGAAGTGTACAGCTTTTACTGAGTCCGCCACCCGTGCAGTTAGTGGCGCTTAATTGGAGACCTCTTACGGAGGATTTAGATTTTTAAATGTAGGGTTGTTCGTTGGACACAGTTATGGTTTTTTTATTAATCTACCTAACATTTTTTGAACTGTTCACCAATAAAACTTTAAGTTTACTAATAATAACTTTTTGTTTACTGTCTGGAACTTTTTTATCACTTTATGTTATTTTGATTTGTATCTTTTACTTGCACTGTCCTACTGTTACGTATTTGCACTTTTGATTCAAGAGTTGATGTTCTCTATGTTACTTTAATTTTTGTATGTTTTTATTCATATTTACGTCGTGATAACACTTTCACTTAACTATTGGTCTATTTAACACTTGTTATTAACGCGTTTTTATTATTCTACAGCTTATATTTATTTTTACGATATTAAAATACTACGGAGACTTCTGTACAGCGTATTTGACATCTGTCAATATGAAATTAACTAGAGTCGCGTCGACTAATCGCGTTTGTTTGAGTCATGTCGGTGAAGTGGGTTCATACAGAGTATGGGATCAACCACAGCGTCTAGAGTGACCAGGAACACGTATTCCTACTTTAAACAGTGTTAGATTTTTTTTTCCTTATACCAGTATAAAGGGGTACACGAAGCCGCAAAATATTAATCAATCGATTGCAGCGAAAACACGTAATATTTTTTGCTCCGTTAATTTTTGTTATTTCTATGTGAAAATGTCAGTGTTTATACAAGTGAGTTATACCACTGTAAAGCTGTGATAAAGGACCATCTATCGTTGCTTACAGCGGCTTAAAATTCGTGAGTAATAACAAATAAGTTCATACAATTTGTGCCCAAGTACATTAATCTCTGACCTGCGACAAACTGCGGCCGGCTCGCACACAGACACACCTCACGCACGTGCGGGACGCAGGTGCACTGCACAGGTGCGGTTCTCCGGATTTTTGTGAATTAATATTGCATGTTTTATAACGCTACCCACGCATAAACATAAACATCACGCTTGCTTTCGGGATTACGGTGAACAGAATTATTAGTAAAAAATTGCTTAGCGCATTATTACTGTCGTGGCACCGAACGATCATAACTGCTCATGCTGCCCAAAGACCTTACCAAGCAAAGGCTTCCTAAAATGCTTCAAATGTAAATCCAAATACCATCTGAAATGTGCAAAAGTAACTGAAAAAAGTTTCCAAGCAATGACGCCTACCAACAAATCTTCCTGGACTTGCAAGGACTGTTTACTTCAACTCCATTGCTCTATATGACTAGCTCATCTGCCGAGTGCATTAACACTCATACTCGAAGGTTCCTCCGACGACGGGGACTCCAACATAACACTGAGGCAAAAGTCCAACATCTGCAATGTGTCTTCGGACAGCTTTGTACAAAGTCTTGATCTGGAGGAAAATTTACGGACCATCTTCAAACAGGTATTAAACAGCTTCCTTGAAACCAAAATTAAAATATTAGTTACAGACCAACTTAAAAAAATGTCAGAACAAATATCAGACTTCAAAGCTTCAATGAATTTCTACAGCGCACAATTTGAAACTCTCAAATCCAGCCTGGAGGAGAAAGAAGCCGTAATAAAAAAGTTACAAACTAACTGAGAATGAACGTCTGTTACCACATCCACAGACCACGCTATGAGACTCATTGGTAGAGCAGAGTATTCGCGTGAACAACGTCGAAATCAACGGGATTCTGGAACACAAGGCGGAACACGTTATCACCACCGTAATACAACTAGCAAAAACTGTAGGATAACCACTTGGAAGACGGTGATATCGTTCATGCTACACGAGCAGCCAAATTAAAGCCAGAGAACAATGGACCCCGCCCAATGGTAGTTAAACTACGTAACTTGATAGCGCCAGTAGTCCATTTCAATAAAAAAAACAACCTCAAGACTATCTGAACTCTTCGCATTTGGGTATAGGAGGAGAACGCTCGCTGGTGTACGTTTCGGAGCACTTGTGTCCGGTTAATAAGCAGCTACACGCTGCCACAAGGAAGTTAGCCAAGGAGTTGTTAGGCTACAAGTTCGGGTGGGTTCGAAATGGACGAGTGTTTGTTTGCAAAGATATACCTCACGCCGCAATTCTTGTTCGCAACCTGGAAAACTTTACACTATTTAAAAACAGTGACTAGCTCAACATAATTTCCCCACGAACTCATTTATTGTATCTGGTTATAATAACTCATTTGCAATGTTCGAGATAGAACAAAAACCAACGATATGTATCAAAATGCTTTACTGAATAATTATAAAACTATAGATCTTAT
This sequence comes from Noctua fimbriata, assembly GCA_905163415.1. NCBI lineage: Eukaryota > Metazoa > Arthropoda > Insecta > Lepidoptera > Noctuidae > Noctua > Noctua fimbriata. The sequence continues at coordinate 12,941,947 of LR990948.1, read as the reverse complement.
TGAGACTTGGCTGAAATCAAACAACCTGAATAGTGAGTGGTTCGATTCAAGGTACACTGTTTACCGTCGCGATAGAATATGTCACAATAATGCCAAAAAAGATGGCGGCGGAGTTCTTCTAGCTGTTTCACAGGATGTTCCATCAGCCAGTCTTTAGCTGGGAAAGTAAGAGCGAAGACCATTGGGTGACTTAAACTAACTAATAATGTTGTTAAAAATGTAGCAATTTGTGTCTCGTGTTTACCACCCCCAGTAAAAACAGAATCTTTGTCAAACTTCTTAAATAACGTGAGTAATGTTATAAACAACGTTGAAGATGTTCTTGCCCTCGGAGATTTTAATGTCGGATTTATCAAATGGTCAGCTTTAGATGAATATACTCATTGCATTCCAGAAAACTATAACAATTCTCTAGGGGAAACGTTTGTTGACTTTTTAGCAGTCAACAGTCTTTTTCAATTTAACAACGTTCGTAATATTGATGATAGAACACGAGACCTAGTTATAAGCAATATGCATAACTTTACTGCTTCCCATACCACTGACCTTCTTCCTAGACTAGATCCTAGACATCCTGCTCTGCTTATAACAATATCACAGGGAAATACAAAATACTAACGCTCAAAAAATAACATCCGCCCAAATTTCTTCAAATGCGATTATGCAAAAATCATGTCAGACCTATTAACTATTGACTGGCATCTTGATTTCTCTCAATCCGACGATATTAATAATCTTCTTACCATATTCTATGCAAAGTTAAAAGAATTGATCGACAAGCACATATCAAAGCATAGTTGTAAAAATTCAAAATATCCGTCTTGGTAAACCAACAATAATATATTGAAGCCTAGGTCTGACTTGGCTAGTTTTCATATCGAATAAGATTATAGCCTTCGCAAGTTCTAAAGCTGTAAGTTCTTATTTTTTACTTCCGAAAATTTGACTTGCTGGTAGAAACTAGCCATCGAACATAGGGCTCTTCCATGACTGTTTTGGTACTTAATAATAATTCGTATATGAGAACTAGTCAAGTCAGGCTTCAATATATTATCGTAAATTATAAGAAGAAATTATATTTTAAGTTGTTATAAAATATGTTATGTTGTTATAAATAAATTTCAGGACTGACCATTGAACTTGGCACCCATTTAGATCTCACTTCTTTTGTCGTTGAAGTCAACAACCAAGGCATATATCATAATATTGAACTTGGCTCTCATTTCACATTTATTTTTTTGATGGGATTAAAAACAAACATAGTAGTAAATCAACGATTCCGGCTAGAATGTACTTGCACGACGAAGTAGCTGGTTATGGAACTGACATTGCGAATCTTTTTGCTTCTCATTTTTCTTCAATTTATACCGACCCAAATGGTAATGTAACAACAGATATCAATGAATCCGATAGGGTGTAAACAAGCACAAAATTAAAATGGGTCATGAATTAAAACCTGGGAAGTGACTATTTGATAATAAAGACTTGCTTAGAAAATAATAAATCAGATACGTTTAAAAAACGGAGGAACTTTAAGAAAGCAGATTGGCAAAGTTACACTCAGAAAATAGAATCGGAATTAACAAACTTGAACTTTTTACCTTTAGATTATCAATCTGCATATGATAAACTAGCTGCACCACATAAGAGAGAGAGGGGGTCGTAGGCACCTATATTATTTGAATAAGGATTAATACTATGTTTATAAAACACTTTGCAGACAAAGATGACACGAATATTTTGATGAAGAAAGTTAAAGGAAATCTGTATAAAACCATCCAGTGTGAACCGCTTCGTTACCCATGATTTGAAGGAAGGGAGATAAATAGGAAATAATAATGTTGTGGATGCGTTCGGGCCACATCCCATCCAATAAGTTTAAATATTTAATGGGTAAAAGTTCCTCAGCAAACTTGCAAGTTGGTGGGTGATTAAGGAATTCGTCACGTGTTGATTGAATGAAACCGGAACATACACGAAAGACAATATTCGCCTGGTGTGGGATTTGAAGTGTGGGCATGTAACAGCATTCTAGCGTCCCCTTTGTCGGAGGAGGCTAGGACGTTGTGTCGGCTGTTGATGGTTATTTACCAGAACGAATAGGGACATAAGAGGTCATAATTATAATAATAACTGTGTATTACCCATTATTTAGTTATAAGTTGTTGAATGTATCTTTTATGGTTATCACTTAGTGTTAATGTCACCCATTAACACTAAGTGATAAAACTCCTTAAAATAAATATTAAAAAAAAAAACAGAACATGGTAGTAGTACTATACAACTCTGCCTTTCGCATTAGAATTCAGGCGCGATCTTCACTACACAGTATAAAACAAAGTCGCTTTCTCTGTCCCTATGTCCCTTTGTATGCTTAAATCTTTGAAATTACGCAACGGATTTTGATGCGGTTTTTTTTAATAGGTAGAGTGATTCAAGAGGAAGGTTTATATGTATATATTGCACCTGTGCGAAGCCGGGGCGGGTCGCTAGTAATTTATAAAGTAGTTTTGTTGAGTCAGCCATTTTGTAATTGGTAAAAAAAAACATATTCCCTCACATGGCCCTGTGGATAGGGTCAGTCATGTACACCGTGTACGGTACGATACTGTGGGTTCTAATCCGGGAAACTACCAATGTGACTTTTTCATATGATGTACGTTGTTTTTAAGTTTATCTTGAGTATTCTGATTTAAAAGAGTGTCCATGGAGTTTCTTGCCCGTTCTTCTCCATAGAGATCTACGTTAGGGAATGGGCAACTACAGTACTTTCACAGTTGTTATGCCTTGTGACTGGGACTGTAGCTATTTTTTCATTGTTGTCTTTGTTTCGACAATTCAAAAGTGCCTGTAACTGGCCTATTTGAAATAAATGCTTTGATTTTGATTTTAACATCACTGGCATGGGTGAGGGATAACATCGTGAGAAAACGGAATTCGTAGATTCGCTTTGAGCAGGTGTGGTGATCAAATGCTCGTACCTTCTCTGCATGAGAGGCCTCTGCCCAGCATTGGTTCGGTAATTGGGTTATGTTGCGTTATTACTACAGGATGATCTATTGGCCACAAGCGCTACTGCTACTGCTGAGCGCAGGTGAGTTAGACTCCCAGGTCGTACAAAATGTTATTGGGTTATTACATTAGGAATGTGGCAGTATCAATAGTTTGGGTTTGTGCTCGGTTGATGACAACAGGCTCGTCCCAATTACGTACTTGTGACTTAAACATAACCGACGACACGTAGGTGTACTACTACGCACACCTCTGCCCTAACGGTTTGGGAAATACAGGCGTGATGTTATGTCGTAGGTACAGCAGTACTCTGCGACGTGTACTTACCGTCTGTAACTAATTGGTGAATGTTCGCAGTGAGTGCCGCTATCTACTATCTCCGGCTATCTGCGCGACAGAGCGACAGAGCGCCGCACTCGCGTCACTATACCGACGCGATGCTACAGTGACCTTTAACGTTTCATTCCGAAATTAATAACAGGTAATCAGTTCGGTGCCCGTCCGTACGTTTGTCCGTCTGTCATAATCAGAGAGAACTATAATTTAGAGAATAAAATCTAGAGAGAGCTCTGTTTTAAGCTTTGTGCTCCGAATTCGACGGCACGGTTGGCTCAGTGGTTGAGCGATTGACTGCTGCGCTTCGTGTCGCGGGTTCGATTCCCGCACGGAACAAATATTTGTATGACCTACAGGTAGTTGTTCCGGGTCTGGCTGTTTGTGTATGTGAATTTAAGTGTTTGTAAACGCACCCACGATACAGGAGAAATTCCTAGAGTGGGGCAACGTTTTAAAAAAAAATAAATAAAAAAAATTCATTGAAAAGTCGCTGCTCTTATATTTATGACAAATTGCTTGTTCTAATGTTATTGACCAGATCTAGTATAACGAATTTATGGAAAAGTAATGCTGCTCCGATATATTTGAGTACCTCGCCCGCTACGATATATCTGACAGCGACTGAACAATACGGAGAGGTGATTACCGGGACCGCTTGTACGAACAATACGGAGAGGTGATTGCCGGGACTGCGTGTACGAACAATACGGAGAGGTGATTGCCGGGACTGCGTGTACGAACAATACGGAGAGGTGATTGCCGGGACTGCGTGTACGAACAATACGGAGAGGTGATTGCCGGAACTGCGTGTACGAACAATACGGAGAGGTGATTGCCGGGACTGCGTGTACGAACAATACGGAGAGGTGATTGCCGGAACTGCGTGTACGAACAATACGGAGAGGTGATTGCCGGGACTGCGTGTACGAACAATACGGAGAGGTGATTGCCGGGACTACGTGTACGAACAATACGGAGAGGTGATTGCCGGGACTGCGTGTACGAACAATACGGAGAGGTGATTGCCGGGACTGCGTGTACGAACAATACGGAGAGGTGATTGCCGGGACTGCGTGTACGAACAATACGGAGAGGTGATTGCCGGGACTGCGTGTACGAACAATACGGAGAGGTGATTGCCGGGACTGCGTGTACGAACAATACGGAGAGGTGATTGCCGGGACTGCGTGTACGAACAATACGGAGAGGTGATTGCCGGGACTGCGTGTACGAACAATACGGAGAGGTGATTGCCGGGACTGCGTGTACGAACAATACGGAGAGGTGATTGCCGGTACTGCATGTACGAACACGAACAAACGGGATCCTTGAAAGGGGTTCAAATTAATTTAAATTATGTGCATTACTACTGTTCCGCCAGGTTCCGTGACGGGACAGTACCAAGAGCTTAAGTTTAGATTGTTATTTTCTGGAAACAAGCCGGCTGCCCGTTTGGTAGTAAGTGGTCTACGCTACCCATAGACATTTGCAGCAGAGGAGACGGTTCATTGAGACAATGCTTGTGTCATGTAACGGTGCTACTACAGGCAAACGAGACCAGAAACAGCAACGCTGCTTGAAAATAGGTATGGTCAGTGTCGATGCAGTATTTTCCCGGACGACCTTGTAACGTACTGTTTACCAAAATATCATTAAAAAAAAAACTAATCTCATCAAAAACATAAATTTGAAATGAGATCCAAGATCAATATTATGGTATATGCCTTGGTTGTTGACTTCAACGACAAATAAAGGAAGATTTAAATGGGTGCCAAGTTCAATGGTCAGTCCTGAAATTTATTTATAACAACATAAAATATATATACGAATTACTAAGTACCTACTAAAACAGTCTTGGAAGAGCCTTATGTTAGATGGCTAGTTTCTACCAATTCAAATTTTCGGAAGAATATAATAAGAACTTAAGGCTTTAGAGCTTGCGAAGGGATTTTGGTTTGATTCTCAGTTTGGAATGATCTACAGGTGCCATACTACAAGGTGGAAGGGACACACATCTACGCACAAACGAATACCACATATTCAGTACATCATTCTGAACCCCGCCTCATATTTTTTTTTTATTGATAATTAAAAAATAAAAATATGGGACACCTTTGCCCAGTAGTGGGACATACAAGGCTACTAAAAAAACTGCTGTTTCCTACAACAGTTCAATACTTACACGGTCTAAATGTACGGAAATCGGATTTTTTTTTCGCTCCGGAATTATGTATCTACTGTAAAATATCGTGTGTGTGTCGATGTTGCTTCCACCCGGTATGACACAAAAGCGTATTCTTTACGGCTATTCATTACAATTTCACGAAACCCTAGAAACAAATCAGGTATGTAGCATGTTGTGGTTTCTTTCTGCGAAGCGATGGCTGCAAGGTGTGCGTAGGGCGGGCGGCGCGCTAGGGCGGGTGGTGCATATATAGGGCGACGCGGTGGAGCCCGGCACAGTCCGCGACGACCGCGCGGTGAGTGTGCCGCGCTGCTGAACGAGTTACAGGTAAGGAGCAACACTTGCGTCATGAGTTATGGATATCTGTGGAGGCATTACAATAGATTTTAGTGTGTTTTATAATATTCGGATTAATTATAAAGTGTTTTAAAAATCCTTTCTATTTTTTAAATAATTGAATGAAATAAATAATTAAAAAACCGTTGTTAGAAAATGGTGGGCACATTATTATTTTTCATAATAAGAGAACGTCGAAAATTTAGTGAATGGTTCGGATTGGTAATTTACAATGCGGAAAACCTAGGCATTTTTTTCTATATTTGCTAAAAAAAACTTATTTGCAAAAACTGTAAAAAGCGAAGCATTTGAAATAAATCAAGTATAATTCAAATATATTTTATGTTTAAAAACATTTTTATTATAACTTTTAACTAAGTCGATAATTATTAAAAAATAAAAATTATTCTTGTGTTTTAAAAATAGAATTGCTCGTAAACGCGTTGATGTCTTTTGTTTGCTACGAACAACGGCTAGGGAGCTACGAGAGTTACAGAATATGGCTATCAAATATCATACAGGGTGTAAATACTTTGACTATTATAATTTACATAAAATACCATTAGAATTATCGTCCTAAAACATCTTTACCATGACTCAAATCGTTTCTAAATAATCTTGACTTAACAATTCAGATGTTACAAATTTATAGTCATTGATCTGGTTCGCACACAGTCCGAGCTAACGTATTCCTGCTGAGATCGTCTCGACGTCTCACGACACAATTGGCCAATAAAGTGAATGTTTTTATTTAAAAGTGTTTCAGCCGTATCGGGTTACGGTGCAATCAAATTTCACTCAAGTTTTTATTTGTACTTCATTTTATTTTAGTGCGTGGCCGGTAGGTAGGGTAGGGTACCCTCCGGGGGGTCGGGAGGAAGGGGTGCGTGCATAAAAAATAGGGAAACGACGAGTGTAAAGCGCAATATAATGATAGTAGATACCACTAGATCCCATAAGACTATTTACCGTTTTCACAAATTTAATAACAGCGCAGCTAGAGTTGAATATAGGTGTTTTCTATGGTTAAAATGCGGCCCTTTACATCTACAGTACCAAAGCATGAGTAACTCTTCGAATATTTGATTTTAGAACATATCGGGTTCCTAATGATATTTGCCTTCCCCGTTTTGAGAGAGTAGTGATACATTACACAAGGGAATTGTCTGTTTGGTGTCGAACCTACAATTGCGCAATATGAATGAATCAGTCAATGTGCTCAGCAATAGCTGTGCTGAACAATAGCTTAATCTTCAATTTATTTATTTTATAGATTCAAGAAAATTGTACAAGATAACAGACGTAAATCCAAAATTTTGCACAGATTGTGTTACAAACAAAGATCTTGAGATATATTTGGCGCTTTAATTTTAATTTTGGGTGTGTGACTTGGCTATTGCATTAAGTTATAGACCTGTAATGATAGAAAACATTAAATAAAATACTTGAAAATAACAAGAAAAAGTCATTTTCGCGCATCCTCTTACAGATAGGTGATATTTTGCAACATTATCGTAGGTGGAGAGTCTGCCTCCAAAATGTATGATTGATTGCTCAACAAACCGTCTAACACAAATAGTTTCATATTATATGAAACCGCTTGTAGTTTATAATCAGAGTCGGTCCCGTTTAGTGAGACCGACTTGTAGACATGTAATGTACATCTTCTTTCTTTGCTTTATATTTATATTTACTTTCTGTTTTTGATTTGCTTTTTGTATTTAGTCGTTATTGACAACTTTTATTGTTATCTTGATGTTATAAGATCTTAACCGTAACTCATAGAATTCAAACATTTTTGTCTGAATTTTTTGCATAATTATACTTTTAATATTTTATCGCGATTTTTATCATCAAGTCATCAAATGTTAAAATAATACCCGCTGAGTATCAATATTCGTATTCATATATATATAATCTGTAATTGTGAATGTGTGGGAGTGTTCGTGAACGAGGAAGACTGACCTACCGTGATACAGTTTTCACTAGTACGGAGGTCAGTGAGCATGAAAACCAAACAAACGCATAACTCTGCATAACACAGTATTTATAATGTAGTGAGACCGACTCGTAGACATGTAATGTACGTCTAGTGATACCGACTCGTAGACATGTAATGTACGTCTAGTGATACCGACTCGTAGACATGTAATGTACGTCTAGTGATACCGACTCGTAGACATGTAATGTACGTCTAGTGATACCGACTCGTAGACATGTAATGTACGTCTAGTGATACCGACTCGTAGACATGTAATGTACGTCTAGTGAGACCGACTCGTAGACATGTAATGTACGTCTAGTGAGACCGACTCGTAGACATGTAATGTACGTCTAGTGAGACCGACTCGTAGACATGTAATGTACGTCTAGTGATACCGACTCGTAGACATGTAATGTACGTCTAGTGAGACCGACTCGTAGACATGTAATGTACGTCTAGTGATACCGACTCGTAGACATGTAATGTACGTCTAGTGAGACCGACTCGTAGACATGTAATGTACGTCTAGTGATACCGACTCGTAGACATGTAATGTACGTCTAGTGAGACCGACTCGTAGACATGTAATGTACGTCTAGTGATACCGACTCGTAGACATGTAATGTACGTCTAGTGAGACCGACTCGTAGACATGTAATGTACGTCTAGTGATACCGACTTGTAGACATGATTGTAATGTAGGTTTAGTGCTTCAATGCTAGTTTAAAAAAAAAAAATATTTGTACCACATAGAGGCAGCAAAGGTCGTACAGTATCTGCGCTTATAGGGAAAACAATCCTACAATAAACTGACACGTTGCTGCAAGCTGGATTGCTGAGCTTTTTTTCATGCTCTTTTCTATTGTAATGTGTAAAATTATTCTATGTTATGTACATTATATACAGACTACAAATAGAACTAAAATAATGATAAGAAGAAGACTAAAAGTAGGTACCTATACAACATTATTTTTAGTATATGCGAAACCTGAATATAGTTTGTTCAGAATAAGTAACTGAATCGATTCCAATCATTTTTAAACCATGTTATATTCTGTCACAAAAATATTTAAAAAAAGTTACAAGTTGGACACCGACCGACATTAAGTACCTATCGCAATCATTTAGGTACCTACTGCCAAATTATTATTATCAATGAGCTCAAGATGACGCTGGAGGCGCGCGCGCGGATGTGCTGCGTAGTAACCACGTTTTTGTGCGGACAACCAGTTAACAGAACAAGCTTATAACTTTGTGATTTTCCATGATACAGTTTTGAAATTTTGTACATAGATCCTTTACATAAAACTACTAGACACGTGTTCCAGGTTTCGCATATACTAAAACTAATGTTGTATACATATAAAAAATGACGACAATAGGACACTTAGGCGTCAAAGTACTCCTCCACATCGCTGTCATCTGGAAACGTGCCCAGAGGACTGGCAGCATTGCCACGCTGAATAGCCAAGCTAAACCTTTGGCCAAAGAATGAGCCAGCCCTCTGGTCACGCGAAGTGTCGACCAGTCGGCGAGAGATTTCCTTAAAAACGAGACGCGCACTCGGACCCGAGCGTTTCGACCCCTAACGGCTCAAAACTGTAGTTACCAATAAGGTTACAGTATTTGCGCCGCTTGAGGATCTCAGCTGCCGCAGCAGCAGCACCTGCACAGCCCGCCGTGCTTGCAAGGTGAGATGGCGCACGGGTGTCGACACAGGTTGCGTCAGGCACTAACTTCATGCCGTCTGGTCTCTTCCCATCTTCTCGTACCAAGCTGTTTGGTTCTAAAACCGCTGGTACGCCGGCGCTGGCAAGGGCTCGACGAATAATGTCGTTAATGCTGGCGTGCCGTACAATGCGACCTGCGCTCCTGTAGCAGAACAGGCCATGGTGTCCGAGGGTGGCTGTCGACTTAAAATTATACTAAACATTGTTATAAATACGAAAGAGAAATGTAGGTTGCTGCGTTTGTAGCCGGACGGTGTACGTAAACCGTACAAGCTTGTCAGCGCGAAGTTTTGATACGATAATCCAGCATTATTAGACATTACAATATGAGGAGAAATTTACCTAGTACCTACTTTAGGTTTAGATCACAGTGGCAATCAGTAACGTTCTCACTATTTGGACGTAGACCCACGGGCCATGTGACAAGGAGTTAGCAGTAAATAACACGTTGGTTCTCGAATTCACAAGACTCACACTAGAATAGGGCTCCTCTATGACGGACTCCTCGCGATGTTCTCCTTCATCATTTTGAAAGCAGTAGTGGTGAAAATAGCGCATAGTAAGGAGTATATCTGGCTAAGTTCGATCCCGCGACACGTTATTACGGCACCCACTAACTAATCATCTAATCTGCCCTCTAAATCACTTGCGTTGTGAGTGACGGCGCGTCCCTCTCGACTCGCTACTACTAATTAGCTATCAAGTGTTAACTAGCGAAATAGCGACACATATGTGAACCTACTTGACAGATGCCGTGCGAGCCTGCAACATATCAGACGAGTAATTACCTTATTTTTAAAGGTCTTAAAAAAATCCTCTAGTTTAATTACATTTTTGACAAGTTTAAATTACGAGGTTTTATTAAACTTGTCCTGTTACTTGGTTTGTTTGGGAAAAATCTTGCAATTTAATTTTAAACCAGTTCTCCTCGATTTATCTGAAATATTGCACACACTTTTGATTCTGGTGGATTCATATTTTAACGATCAATTAAACACTCAATAAAAGAAGATTTACCAACCTTAGAAGGAGCTGACAAATAAAGCTGTTTACGCTTCAAACCCACAGAAGACAGGAATTCCACCACATACACACTTTCATAGGCCTATTCGCAAAACATTCATTCATAGGTCTCAAGGAAACATCAACAACCGGTTCCTTTACATCAAAATAGACCTTCTGTATAAAGCGATAACAGAATCTCTGCTCCATAACGAATGGGTCATCAAATCTGAACTGAGGAGTTACGAATCCTGGATTTTTTTTATAACGAAGCCGGATGGCACTTTTTCTCCCCGTCATTGCGATCATTTTTTTGTTCTACACCATACCTGGGAACCTTCTAGTTACGGAGATATTGGGGGTCAAAGTTAAAACTTTTTCACAAGTTAATTTTTTAATACTTGTTTGAAAATTTTGTAAAACATAATTTTCAACCCGTTTTAAAAAAATCGTTTCCCAGCAATAATATTTTCGTAAAGATACTTGGTTTGATGTACATAATGCTTGGTAGACGGCTTGGTGAAGGGTCCGAATAAACAATTAGTTTATCCGCTAAACTCAAATTACATTGCGAAAAAATAATACGAATAAATGACGAATTTTTTTACGTATTACGTATTAATTTTTTAGTTTTTTTTGGATTTTTAATCAGTGAGTAAATAGATGAAATCTTTGACTCCCAAAGTAGACAAAGATTGTCTGTATCGTGGGAGCCGATTGATTACTGTCCTCAATACGTGGGCATTAGTGTACAAACCAAACAACCAGACGGCCCACCTCATTGCCTGCTATAAATACTTCTCAGCTCCGCCGTGCGCCTCCGGACGCGGCCCGGACACGGCCCGGACGCGGCCCGGACGCCGGTCGGCGGACGCGACGAGAAAAAACACGCTTCCGGTGAAAAAACATCGAAATGCCGGAGGATATTGTCAGTTCCGCTCGACACGACAATATTACCGAGAGACCTCAATAACATTTCGATATAGACGCTGACTTAGAGAGAGATGGAACTATATAACGGGAAAAGTGTTAGACTTGGGAGTAAAATATCTGGGCGGTTAATCAAGAAACGATAATTGCTTAAATGAAATGGAAGTTGCGGAGGCAGTGGTAACGACCACGCCTTATGAGTTGTGGCTGCCTAGTAGAACCCACACTGGCTCACCTCACTTTGTGGGAATTGTTTCATCACCACTGCTCTCAAACCGTTGGAAGAAATATTGTAAGGAAACGGGCTGTAACGTTTGGTTAGTGGTAGGTTGATGTAAAAAGGAAAGATAGTTATTTTTTTTATAAAAAGTGTATCTTGCAATTATGTAAAGTAACGGCAGAGCAGGGAGCTCGGCAGCGGACAGGCGGGTAAATGTGCAGCGCGCTAGTAGATGCAGGACGCGTAGCTAAGTGCCGAACACGCAGGTAGGCACAGGCACGTAGGGAGGCACAGGCACGTAGGTAGACACAGGAACGTAGGTAGACACCCTCAAGAAGGTGTTCTAACCCGGTATTAAACCCGGTACTCGAACCCTGGAATGTCCGTTATGTTCCGTTTTAGTAACGGTCCGGTTCTATTCCAGCCACGGCTGCAACATCCCGATAGCCACTTACTAACTACCTAACTAAATGGAAAGCAGTGAACTAGCACCAAATAGCTATCGAGGTGAGGCAGTTTAGGCAGCGTGACAGATCATAATTCAGCTAATAGATGGAATTAAAAAGGTTGAAGGTAATTAAATGAATTGAAAACTACAACATAGATTTAGTGAAACAGTTACACAATTAATAATTAGATAGGCAGAATAAGAATTACCTAGAAATAAAGAATATAGGAAAATATTTGTAGGGTAAGCCTTCATGACATGAGGTCAATTACCAAATAATGGTTCTATAAGCGTTAAGGCGATTAGCAAACTCTAATACACCACAAAGACAGCACAACAGCGTGATCGTAGCAGGTAATTAAATGAAAGTATGAGCGCACTATAATTTTTGCAAGTCATGCTACGACACGTTACGTATAACTATTTGGGGGACACATAATAAGCAATATTTTGCAACACTCACCCGATCTGGGGTTGACACTGAGTTTACAGGGTAATAGCACAATATATTAATATTGGTGAGGAAATATTATACAGAATTATATTTATGTCCGATGAAGACGAATGATAGGTAGAAATTATCTCGGCTCGCGGCTCCCGTGGTAATGAGCGTATGACGATTCTTCGCGGCCGTGGCAGTGTCGCGTCGTAGTCCCCACTACCAGTCCCCACTACTAGTTCACCAACCGGTTTCCGTCACACGACAACGGCGCGCGGCGCGCGGCTCGTATATTACCAATCTACCCTCAACCCAATATTATTGAAAAGAAATAAGGTACAACGTTACAGGGCATAGCATGGAACCAAACATTTTAAAATATCCTAATTACTTTTCAGAAAGATTTATTTTCGAATAAAAAATCCTCAGACTTCGGGGCACATGCTTGACTTCCCCGAAAGGATACGCAGAGCCGTGATTAGTACATCCAGATTTCGCCTGCTTTTAAGTCCCACACAATAGAAAACGAGCCAGGTACCAACCAATCACCCCATTAACCCAAACCAGCCGCCCACGCCTGCTACTTCCAGACCAACAAGGCGTTGGATTATTGCTAACGTTAGTAATATGATCTGTTTTTAACAATGCTCCAAACAGATATTTTTCTCTTATTTATACGGCTTGAACTTTACCAGAAAACTAAACCATCCTTCGATACACATTATACAATCCGTAGGTACAACAACTTACTGAATTCACCCAATTAGATTATTTTGTATGAAAACAAAAAGTTTTTGTTTGTGAAATGTATTCCGTATTACAGGTCGGAGGCGGCTCACTGACAAAACATAAATGTTTTAATATTCATATATTGTGGTAACACCGCCCACTCCGGGCCGCTCATGTTCGTCAACCCCTCGCTCGCCGCCCGACGCTAACTTTACGGTAATGAAAGTTACAGTTAACAATAGATAGTGGAGTAGGTAATTGTAAAATTATCGCACGTTTCGTGAGTTAGCGTGATATTATCAATTGCGGCGCGTGTGTGACGTAGTGTGCCCGGCATGTTCGCACAGGTACTGTGTGGGAATACATAAATAAGTATGGGCGGTACGTTACATAAAACTGGTATAATTTTGAACATATTAAGTAGTCTATTAAAACAAAAAAATCGTCAACAGCTCAATACTCAAACTTCATTTGCATTCCACAATGTGTACTAAGGTGGTAAGTTAAAAATTGCGATCACTGTGAACCCTTTCGAGCAAAAGCAAATAAACAGCCTAGCTTTATCCCAACCATTTGGTTGGGATATCCTCCCAGTGTAACCAAATGCAGCTGAATACCATTATTTCACATGAATTAACATAACATAACATAATATTAGTCAAAGATCTAAAAATGACAGGCGGGACCAACAGCTTGACGCACTGTCTACGCACACGGAAGGAACTTGCTATGTAATTAATTTAGATCATTCGAGGAATACGACTGAAATTCAAATTATCGTAATGTTCTCCACTGTTACGTGTTAATCTATATATATAAAGTAAGAAACAGACTGGCTGACTGATTCACTGACTGATCGATCAACGCACAGCTGAAACCGCTGGGTCTAGAAGCACGAAATGCACAAACGTTCCTTAAATGACGTTACGTTCCTTAAAAATCCCCTTAGGGGTTAAATCGAGGGTTGAAAGTTTGTATGAAACTTTGTCAAATTTGCGAACGATGTCGTGGACAGCAGCTAGTTCTTGATAAAGCTCCTTAAAAATATCAACGATGGCTCATTTGATTCGGATTGACGTCTAGAAAAATGTATCGTAAATGTGTAATTAACCCCGTAAAAATTGCAATTGTTATTAACTAATTTAAATGATAAAAATATGGCATTTAGTTTTTCGTTATTAACTCAAAAACTATTAATATTTAAGATATTTTGAAAAAAGATCCTTAAAGAGGAGGAAATTTCCAAAAAAAAGTTCCGACTCCCGGAACTCTTATCTTTATTATTTATAACTTTAATTCAACTCCGAAAATAGGGCTCCGTTCAGCCGTAACGCCATGGGCGCACTGCCGCTAAAGACAGTGTACCACATAAAATATTTTTTTAGCAAAAAATATTAATTTAAAAATTTGAATAAATTATGGTCTCATCCAGACATTTAAAAGAATAAAGTTGGAAAAAAGTTATACTATTGTTAATTTATTTTTTCCAATCGCGTTTATCTTAAAATACTACATAAAAGTTTAATAATATACCTAAACATTTTTGGCTTCGTGGAGCCTTCTTATACAGACTGGGTGTAAACGGACCCTTCACGGAGCTGTCAACCAAGCATTACTTACATCAAACTTTACGCAAAAATTTTTGTTAGGAAACGATTTTTTTTATGAGTGAAAAATCACGTTTTACGGTAGGACTCAATGTAACGCACTCAAAACAATGTGCTGATGGATGGATTAAGTATAAATACTTAACAAGTTCACGCGATAAAAAATATTTAATTACGCGATAGAAAACATCGTATGGAAATCCGCATGTCCTAAAACCAAAAATTCGAAGACATGTGACATCTACCGACCCGCTCTGGGCCCGCGTGGTGCATTATAGCCCCTTCCCTTTCATAGTGTGTCCCAGCAGTGGGAACATTATAGGCTGATTATACCGTTTCTGCATCTAACAATGACATTAAGTAATGTTTGCAAAAACATGTTTATATCATTTTTTAAGAATTTTTTTATACAAATAGACAAGTTCTATATTTTTAGATTTTTTTACCTAGTGTAGGTGAAACAATGATTTAAAATAAAATAAAAAATCTTAAATATTTTTTTTATTGTTTATTGTCGTTTCTCTAAATCAGCTAATAGAAAAACACTCAGAATTTCAAAAACTTCTATAGCTGGCTTTCGTAGACTACACAAAGGCCTTTGACAGCGTTAAACACAGCGCAATATTTTCAGCCCTACGAAGCCAAGGTATAGAGGAAACTTATATAGAACTTTTGCAAAATATTTATAACAATAGCTCGGCCAATGTTAAATTGGATTCTATGGGCTCAATATTTAAAATCAACAAAGGAATTAAGCAAGGTGATCCGCTCTCACCCAAACTATTCACCAGCACCCTCGAGGAGGTCTTTAAAAAACTTGCAGACCGATGGACGACTCAAGGCATTCCGATCGGGGATAAAATGCTATCGAACCTTCGCTTCGCAGACGACATTGTTCTTTTTGCTTCTGAAGCAAATCAACTAGAACAAATGCTCCAAGACCTGAGCATTGCAAGCCTTGAGGTTGGACTGACGATGAATTGGTCAAAGACTAAAGCCATGAGCAATGCCGCTAAATATAGGGTCGAGGTTGATGGGCAGGAAATACACTATATCGACGAATATATCTACCTGGGCCAGCTAGTTTCCTTCAACAACAGGCAGGACAAAGAGATCGACCGTCGAATCGAAAATGCCTGGAGGAGCTACTGCTCCATGAAGGCATTTATGAAGGGCGACCTTCCTATCTCACTGAAGCGCAAGCTCGTCGACATGTGTATCCTGCCTATCCTAACCTATGGCGCTCAGACTTGGTCTTTGACTGAAGCTCAGGAGTCCAAACTCAAGGTTTTCCAAAGAGCGATGGAACGTAGCATTCTAAAAATAAAACTCTCCGATCGAATGCGCAACACCTTAATACGGTCTAAGACAGGCATCGCCGATGTTGGCGACAAATCTGCGAAGCTGAAATGGGACTGGGCGGGTCACGTTTTAAGGATGAACCCGGACAGATGGGCGAAGATAGTCACACAGTGGGTGCCTGAAGACGGCCGTCGTAACCGAGGCAGGGTCCAAGGGTCCAATATCGTAAATGCGAAAAAAATGGGGAGGAAGTTGTCCAGTTTGATGGTCGGCAGCATATCCTTTCATATGACTATACCCTTTCTGTTACACCCTGTTTATCAATTTTATGTTATTAATTTATTTTTTTAGTTTGTTTTTTTTAGGTGAATTTTTTTTTAACAACATATCTTGGACTTTTCGTTTTTTGTTAACTTGACGTCATTCCGAATCGAAAGAGCCATCGCTCATATTTTTAGGAGCTTAATCAAGAATTAACACATTTTGGAACTTGTTGACTAGCCTAATAATTCAATAAAGAATGTACTACGCGGTGTCTACGAGTGTTACGCTGACGTAGCGCTGCGTGAAAGCTACGGGTGCTACGTGGCAGCTACGGGTGCTACGTTAGCATAGCGCTAAGTCATAGTAGTGCTACGTCGTAGTAGTGCTACGTCGTACAATAGCTACGTCGTTGTTAAGCTACGGCGTAACAGACTTATAATGTAGTAGTGATGCTACGCCGTAGTATTGCTACGCATTGGCGTCTCAGAGGTCCTAAGTCTATTTTTTTTCTTCTGCGTACTATTAAGTTCTCTGTCCATTATCACAGATGCCCCTTGTGTCGACGTGAGCACCGTGTCGCGGCACTGTGCCACGTGTGTGGGTGTCATCCGATGACGTAACACTCTCTGTCTTCTGTCGCAGGAGTCCCGTGTGTATTGGTGTGCCAGCGTGTCGCAGCGCTGTGCCATGTGTGTGCGCGCGCGAACGAGTGTGTGCGCGTGCGCGCTGCTGCTCGCGCTTGTCATAGCCGATCACGACAAGCGCGCTGAGAGTGAGTACTACATATCACATTAACGTGCGTAGGAGAAAGCTGTACAGTTACCCTTGGACCGGAATTCGGTTTTGCATGCACATTTAAAACTGTCATGCATAATAACCTGGCGTGTGGGGCTGGCTTTAGTAATTGTAATAGGTGATTTGTTCCTGTAACAATAGTGATCAGATTGGGGCTTCTGCCGCACGAATCTTGTCAACATCTCCTTCCCTTGTCCCATTTCATTTACGGTCGGTTTGTTCTCTCATTAACATTGCTCACACGATCCATCCATCTTTTTAGGTACGGAACCGTACCTCAGTCGGCATGCACGGAACCCTTATAGGATCACTTTGTTGTCCGTCTGTCCGTCTGTCCGTCTGGCAATATATATATTCCACAGCAACGTCTAGAGGCAAGCTGAAATTAATATCAAATACTCAGGCTTGCTACCCCTTAGATCAGCGACAAAATGAAACTTGTAAGTCGCCGCAAACAATTAAAAGATATGCCAGTTTATGTCGCATATTTCACGATTTTATAAGGGAATCAAAACCTATAGCATACTTCCCGTTGACCTAGAATCATGAAACTTGTCGAGAATCAATGTCTTGCAGCACATGTAATGGAAAAAATCGGAAAACCGTAAAATTAAGTATTTAGTTTAATAACAAAATACCTACCTACCTTTTGGTCCTCGTCTCTCTCTCTATCTATCAAGATGTCTTTTCATCTTTCTTTTAGACATACTTATTTTGTAATCTTTTGTGATGATGCGTAGTGTCTCCGATGCCGTTCCTGATGGCGACGCGCTACGGCCGCAGCTCGCCCCCCGCGCGCCACCTCGCGCCCCGCAACGACAGGTAACACACACACTATACCCCACACATAGGGTTTGTTCGGGGCGTGTGTGCCTATAGTTCATTCGTCTATGGGCGTGTTGTTGTTTTGTCTTCTTGATACACTTCAAAATATCTCATACATACCCCGCGACACAGCCCAATCGCAAACACACTCATAAACCAACTCACACACTAGCTATCACTACTAATGAACGTCTATATACTTGGATATTGGACATGGCGTCTGGATGCTGACATCGTTTGTATGTGCAGGTTCTTCATGAGCACGCGGTACGGCAAGAGGTCGGAGGGCGCGAGGGGCGCATTAGACGCGTCAGGCGTGGGCGGCGGCGAAAGCGCGGCGGCGCGGGGCGCTGGGAGTGCGCTGCTGTGCGAGTTCACCGGCGTGTTCCCGCTGTACCGCTGCCGACATAAGCCGCCCGCGTACCGCAAGTGAGTCATGCACTCCTGGTACAGTTGTTCAGGAGACTCATCACCATCTGCCTGCCTTTTCCCAACTATGTTTGGGTCAGCTCCCCCCAGTATAACCTTAGACAGCCGCACAATCACACAGTTTGTTACATGGAGTGACTGCCTTGCTGTCCTGCACGGCCCAGTAACACTATAGTGGGTACTTATAACACTGGGCTGTCGAAATTTCGGGCTTTTGTTTACGGAACTGACGATCAGCTTCATCCGTAACAACGCGATATCGAATGGATATTGTAGCTAGTTGTTAGCTCGCCACCTTTCATGGGACCTGCCTTAGTCTTTATAGAGTTTTTGTGTCTGCTAACACTGTTACTACATCTTTGTGTGTTTGTCCAGGAGGAGTGCAGAAGAGACCAGAGAGGAGGAATAATCCTCCGACAGACGACCAGGACACTGTGACACCGACAGCCGCGCCCGACACGCCCGACACTACTCGTCCGATACGACCGATCCGACACTTTGACAACACCCACGTTCCGACAGATATGACAGGGACACAACGCACAACATATACTACCAATCCGACCAAAACATTTGTTTTTAAAGCACAAATAATCATAGTTTGTAAAAGTACAATATGTGAAAACCAGTTGTGTATCGAAAATATCGATGTAAAACAGTGTTTATTACATTTATATGTGAACCGTAAAGTTTGCATTGTTATAACTACCATAATTATGAAAGACATGATGAACCACGACACTGTAACGTTTTGACTTCTGACATTTATTGGTACGTTTTATTACACACACACACACGCACGCACACAAATACACTCACATTCATAAATGTAATGTGCGGGCGTGGCTCCACGGAGTGAGCATTCAGTACACGAATGTATGTATACTGGTACATACTAGTTATATTTGTACTTATATACTTATTATTAACACTGAGTACATAATGCAGAAACTAGTCTTCTAGCAATTGTATTTTATGTTTATGTAATCTGTGTTCACAATCAGATCATGAAATTTTTGAGCTTAGTTTTAGTAAGAAATACGAAAACTATGTTCAAAAAACCGTTAGTATGACTGTTCTATTCTTTGTAGAAAACATACATACATATACACCCACAAAATTTGTCTTCACACCCACACCTTTGATTCTTAGTAACAAATGTAAGAAGACTAGAATTTGTTCGTATGTTGAGTAATGCTAACTGTTGTCCGAGACGCGCTACGGCTGGGGGCGCGTCGCTGACACTGCCGCTGCGACTTGCATACACATAAGTTAATTAACAAACACTTTAACTCACTTACACATACTCATCAACACTTGCACACCCCCATTGCAATGTCCTACAAACACTGCATGCAAAACAAATAAAGTAATCTATTTAAACTTAAGCTCGTGAGAAAACAATATCTGCAGTGCGACAAATTCATTCACATTACAGTTACACACCCAACTTCTACATTTTTAAATCTCTTAATCAGAACCTTAGTCAGTTGAGGTTTACATGGTCAGAATAGATGACATGAAAAACTTTACGATATATTTAATGCTAGATTACCTATTCAATACATATTTAAGTCTTAAAATGCCGAATTCTATTATTCATTACTATTACAAAATATAAACATTTACTATCGTTACCTTTATTTAGAATAGATTAATTATTAACATTATTTATAAATTCATTAATAGAATAAAATCGTTTTTCCAGCAGCCATAATTATAACTTTATAAAAAAATAATTATTAGGTAACTCTTTACAGTTCTTTAGTATTTTATTATAGATAATTCCACACGTATACAAAGAGTTATTTTTACATAGAGAAGTCCTTGGCGCTTTAGGCTCTCTCTTACGTACTATTACACCCACTCTAAAAGAGTTTAACTCTTAGCGAACTCCACACACTCAACACCGTTACATATCCTTTTAGGAGCATTTCCTCTAAACTTGTAAGCATTGTTATAATCCTGCAGTTAGACTGAACTTCTGTAATAGTTCACTCTCTATACAATTTACTTACTTTGATTACATGACATTGTCGCAACACAAACCATCTAAAATCTCTCTCTTTCAATTCACACCGTTAAAGTTAACTGTTAACTTCCATTTCAACTGCCTTCGTAATTCATTTTCATATATACATATAAACATGTGTGTTTATGGAAAAAATACTTTTACACCTACAGGTAAAGTTCAGTTTGGGCTTCAGCCTTTTTACTACTTATTTGACAATCAACTTGAAATCAAGAATTTGAATAGACCTGAGATGTGACTCCAACCGAAACGAATGATAAGCATCCTTTATGTAAGTCCGCTCTAAACACATGTTAATGTTATGTTAATGATGTTTATTACTCTGAAACAGTACTTAGATGTTCATACATTATGAATTGAAGTTATACCTAAGTAGCATCAGGTAGGAATGACTGTTATTAATGTTAACATCATTTTATAGTCAATTCCGTAATTGTCTAATCACCCTATGTTTGAACGTCACTCACAACTGTAATCCGACGAGGTCTATTTGGTCTATGTGCCTATTTGACACTCAGTGAAGTTTTAATGTACCAGGAATTCGTGTTGTAGAATATCTAAGTTCATCGAGACTTTTAGTGGTAGATTTTATTTTGAGCATACTTTGTTTAAGTTATACCTGTTGTAAATTTTTAAGTATATAGCCAAAATATATATATGTATAAATATGCAAGAGATAAACCATGTTTACATAGTGTGTGCAAGGCGCCGCAGCTAATGTATCTAGTAATAAACTAATATAATGTTCTAGGCAGGTGTAAGCTATGTAAGGCCGCCGCGGTCTACTCGAGCACGATCCGTCAATATAAACTTACGCTCACAATTAACTTATTTCATTTCTGACCTGCTAGTACTTCTGTCTCTGGTACTTTATTAACGTCCCTTCACTTAAACGTCCACGAGCCACTCGCCTTCACAACAGCTTTACCTCAGACAACTGGTCCGTTGATCTAGTGGTCGCAGGCGCGACTGCTGAGGTGAGGCTGAGGTCCTGGGTTCAATTACTGGCTCGGGCAAAATGCTAGTGGGCTTTTCCATGAGGAATTTTTCAGTAGCAGCTACGGAGTCTGGGTTTGTGCCCGGTTGGTGGCAATAGGCACGCCCACTATTACAAAGGCCTTAAACATTTACCGGCGAAATGTGGGTGTACTATTAGGTTCAACTCTGCCTCTCCACTCCACTCCACTGGCGTAATGTTAAGTGAAAATAATGATCATGATGTTTTCGACAGAGACGGGAACACCAAGGGTAACACAACAGTCATCTGTTTGATTGCAAATAAAACTAGGCCATTATGGCAAAAAAAAAAAACAAAATCATAAGTAAGTAAGTAAAATTTTATTTGTTTCAACATGGTGTACATACATTGCATGCAATATAACAATAATAAACAGAAAGTTCTAACATGTTCAGCCGCATACCGTGGCGTAGAAATTGGTAGGAAGAGATGGTGCATAAACCGTGATAACATTCATCAAAATTAACATTATATAAATTATGTAGGTACATAATCAAACATCATTATTAAACAGCAAGCAAAAATTAAATTAAATTTCAAAGTAGTTATTAAATAAGTTAGTCAATAAAAATATGAATACTTAACTATCATTAAAAATATCATATTATTATCATGTTATTATTATCTTATTTATCATTTCAAGAGATGAACATTATCTTCAATGCGCTCTAGTTCTTAGATGTCCCCACGGACACGGGCCCCCTCTCTATGAGAGGAAATGCGCTACAGTTCGGAGTTGTCCCCAATGCTGGGACACAGGCTCCCTCTCTATTAGAGGGAATGTGCTATAGTTCGTAGATGTTCCCACGGACACTGGCTTCCGCTCTATGAGAGGAAATGGGCTAAAGTTCGGAGATGTCCCCACTGCTGGGGCACAGGCTCCCTCTCTATTAGAGGGAATGTGCTATAGTTCGCAGATTTCATTTTATTTTTAATTTTTGGATCTAGGACATTCAGGCTCCCTCACAAAATTGTCCTGCACCGTTTTGAGAGCAGAGGTAAAGAAATAAATTATTGCATAAAAAATAATGATCTGAAAAGACGAAACAGCTTTCAGAGGTGTGTCAATTCACTCTCCAATCTACATGACGAGCAATCTACCGAAAGACTGAAGCTTTGGCGAGGTATTGCATCCCTACGCAACCCATTCGTTCCTCATGCTGAAAATCTGCCACCTAGACATGAGTTGCCATGGCGCTCCTGGAAGTCGTTAAATAGACTCCGGACCCAGGTTGACCGCAACAAGAAAAACCTGCTAAGTTGGAGATTCATTGAGGACTCTGCCCTGGAGCGTAAATGTGGGGCTGTTCCACAAACGATCGGGTACTCAGTAATTACCGTGTCCTGCGTGTCTTGTTCTCTGTTCATTACAAGAGCTGATGGACGCTACTGAAGGCGCCAAACTCGTGGCTCAGTTCTGAGCCGACAATTTGTATTGCCATCGATACGCTAAGTGGCACCTGGGTTGGAGCCTTCAACCTAGAACTCGTAATCCGGGACCGGTATCACTGGGCCACCACTGCTATCAGATTAAGTTAAATCAAGGGGAAATCATAATATTCAGATGACAAAGTAACACTAACAAAGATTGAAACAGCTATTCTTCAAGATTGTCGGCCGTACAAGGGTGAATTTATTTATTTATTTAAAATAGGTACCTATTTTAAACCAAGGCAACAATACATTTAACATTCAACAATAAAAGTTAACAGGTTAGGGTTCTTATGTAAATACCAATAAGGGTAAAGATAACAACGATAGGGAAAAGAAAGTTGTTGTCGGTAAGTTAGCAATAACAATTATCTTAATGTTGTACGAACAAAGCGCGAAATCTTTAACCTTACCTGATTGTCTATAAGAATAGGATAAGTCACGGTAGAAATATTACACCATCCGCAATATAGGAACGTGGTACTCATGAGTCGAGCCCATCGATCACTGGCAAATGCTTGCACTGACTGGACAGGTCCACCCAAATCTGTGCGGATCTTTTTTCACAAAGAAAAGAAAGACAAAATATACATTTATTTGGCACATGCCACAAGTGCAAACAGTATAAAAAAATAATTCAAAAACAAAAGAATAAAAAAAATAAATGTAAACAAAAAAAATAGAATAGTGTGACACTGTGTGCCTCACGGCTGCGCCAAATAGGCCCAGTTCAGCAAAATGCCGGACTTGTGCCCGACGCTGGTTTTCAACTGAACCTGAATTAGTGAGGTTACGGATGTGAAGCAGTTTTATGTTTTGTGTCAATGGTGGTGGTGAATAGATACTTAAAGACCACCTCAGACACTAATCTACATGGTCCTCAAGTGCTATGGGCTAGCTCGCCCCGTCCGGCCGTCTTATGACGACAAACCGTGTCGACGGCGCGCCTCAAAGAGATGTCAGCAACCACGTAGGGGTCCGCATGGGCCGATGCCTGCCAGGGCTGCGGGGGGGGGGGGGGAGGGGGATCATTTGATGACTTCCAATCCTAAAAAAAAAGGGTAGGAGGTCTTTGCAGAGGGTATTTTAATACATAAAATCAAATAAACTTAAAATAAACAAATAGAGAAAGGAGTAAATGATGCCATGACGTCTGACAGCGGAGAATAGAAAGAAGAAAACGTGTTGCGCTGCGCCCAAGTAACATGGGACAAGGGCAGGAAGATGGTGTGCATACATAAATTGACACCTTTTAACACTTCAGAAGGCCACCTGCTGCGATCCTTACATACTCCTATTTTAATACAATAAATCATTACTTAGTGTATTTATATCGCTCGGTGATTTATTCCACCTACTAGTATTTCTATTTAAACTGCTGTCGTAGACTTGAAATAGACCGCAAAGAGGATCTTATTCATTATAACTAGCTGTACAATATTTAAAATGTTCGCCTCATTCAAAGATAGGTGGAAACCTGCCAAGTGATCTTATTGAATCGTTTCTGTAGTACGCACTACCAGTAGTGCATAGATAGCGTTAAAAGACATTTAGCATCACGCCTGAACTACACCCTCATTTCACTAGCTATATTCAAGTCCCATGTAATAGGGGGCGAGCCTATTATCATCAACCGGGTACAAACCCAAACTCCGTGGCTGCTACTGTGTAATTCCTGATGGAATAACCCAAAAACTTTGCCCGATCTAGGAATCGAAAGCAGAACCTCGTGCACAGGAGTCGCGTATGTAGTATCGTAGACGTAAGACATTATCTCGATACGATATCTTTAGATGGCACCCGTGCGAGGCATGGGCGATATCCGCCATATATCATGGGTCAATATCAACAAAGTTCATTTTTTGTCAATTTTAGTGGCTAAATTTTTTCTTTAGTTTTCGTGAAAAATATTGGATGATTCTTGAAAACAACTTGTTGACAAGCCTTAGAAGTGAGATGGGCCTATAATTCTTCAGCCGGGAATCAAACAGCTTCTGAAGGTCCTTAAGTACCGGTTTTCCACCCGCCTTTATGAGTTCGGCCGTAATTCCGTCATCACCCGGTGCTTTGTTGTTTTTAAGCTGTTTCAGAGCCATCCTAATCTCGTACAGGCTGACGTCCGGGATGTCTTCGGTATAGTGTCGTGTCAGTCTAGCTCTTGGGTCGTTAGCTAGATCTACAACGGGTTTACTGGTTGAAGTGTACAACTGCCCATAGAATCTCTTGATCTCCTACAGTAGCTCCGGTTCTGGCGGATACGATCCTGCCATGGTCGGTTTTCAGTGTCGTGAGCTGGATCTGCCCAATAGCCAGATCTCTTGCAAATACCTTGGAGCCGCTCAATTGCATCTTTAATATGCTGGATTTAAAGATCCGTCTATTGAGCTGCCGATATTTCCACGCCTCGTCTGAAAACTGCGGATCATCTCGCCGCTGCTGCATGAGCTTGAGAGTATGATCAGAGAGTTTTTTGTTCTTATGTGCACGACGTGTCTTGAAGAACTTAGACCCGTATGGACAATTTCCACGTACCTATCGTTGTGTTCGTTCAATGAGCTTCTTAGGCACTCGAAACGAGTCTGCAGTTCAAGCTTTTCAGCTTGCAGCAGCTCTCGGGGTTTTGAATCTGGATCTTTTTTTTTTTTTTTTTTAATTCTGTATGGGCTTACTCTTGACCTCAATCTAGTCCAAGGACAGAGATGAGGTCGACGATGGAACGAGCTAACCCAAAAGAAGCCTATTAACTCGCGATTTAAATAGAATGGGGTCATATGAACTTGTTAACACCGACATAGGCAGGGAATTCCACTCCTTGGCTGTGCGCATAATAAATGATGTAGCAAAGCGCTTCGTGCGAATGTGTGGAACATCGACAAGGTATGGGTGATAACCTGCAGTACGTCTGGACTCCCGATGGAAGAAAGGAGATGGTGGTATGAGTTCGTGGAGCTCTTGAGCACACTCACCGAAGTACAATCTGTAAAAGACCGACAAACATGCAACTTTGCGCCGATGGGCCAGGCTATGAAGCCTGGTACTAACCAGCTTATCGTCACCAATGAGCCTCTTGGCTCTGCGCTCAACAGAATCGAGTGTGGCTAATTGGTATTTGGCTGAGCCATCCCAAAGGTGACAGCAATACTCCATGCCGGACCGAACTTGAGCTTTATATAAGACTAAAAGCTGTCCAGGCTTGAAGTAACGCTTAACCTTGTTTAGGATACCCAGCTTTTTTGCCGCAGTTTGGGCTTTCGACTCAATGTAGGCACCGAAGTTCAGATTCGCACTCAACTTCGCACCAAGAAGCTCGAGGCTGTCGGTGACTGGTACAGATGTACCCCGGAAAGTAGGAGCCAGATTGAACGGACTCCTTTTGGCGGTGAACAGGCACACTTGTGTTTTGGTGGCGTTGAAAACAACCAAGTTCTCATCACCCCACTTGGAGACGAGACCTAAGGTTGAGTTCGTTCGCTCTACCATGGCCTCTCTCAATAAACGCACTTCATCACCGCTGGCTTTCGCGCTGGATGCATAACTCTCCATGACAGTACTGTCGTCTGCGTACCCAACAATACCAGGAGCCAGAAGGTCATTGATGTGCAGTAGGAAAAGTGTCGCGGAGAGAACAGACCCCTGAGGAACTCCGGCATCAATAGCGATAAGGTCAGAGGAGCAGCCATCAATGACCACTCGGATCGACCGTTCACTCAGGAAGTCAGATATCCAGCGGCAAAAGTCAACGGGGATGCCGTATGCAGGAAGTTTGCTCAGCAGACTTGCGTGCCATACCCTGTCGAAAGCCTTCGAGATGTCGAGCGAAACGGCAAGGGCTTCGCCGTGTTTCTCGATGGCCTCACCCCAGCAGTGCGTAGCAAACACCAGAAGATCCCCAGTTGATCGTCCCCGGCGAAAGCCATACTTACGGTCACTGAGTAGGTCGTTTGCTTCTAGGTATGCCAGCAGCTTCGCATTGAGAACCCTTTCCATAACTTTGCAAAGTATGGAGGTGATGGCGATTGGTCGATAGTTACTGGGGTCGGCACGGCTACCCTTCTTGGGTACTGGTTGTACATTGGCAACCTTCCATGACATCGGAACCGTTCTGGTTTTAAGAGAGAGGCGGTACAAGCGTGTCAACACAGGAGACAACTCAGGCGCACAGTTCCTCAAGACTCTTGCTGGTATGCCGTCAGGACCGCTAGCCTTGTTCACGTCTAGGCTATAGAGTACTCTACGAACCTCTTTCATGTGTATTGTGATCTCCGGCATCGAAGAATCACAGTGAGGAATCGTTGGTGGCTGTTTAGAGTCAGTATCTAGACGTGAATTGCTCGCGAATAGAGATGCAAACAGGTTTGCCTTCTCGGTAGCGGAGTGAGCTAGCGACCCATCCGGTTTTTGCAAGGGAGGTAATGTGGGCCGGCAGAAGTTGGTTTCGACCGATTTGGATAGGGACCAAAACTGTTTACTACCAGAGGGGTAGGACGCAAGTTTAGCCCCTATACGGCTGACGTGGTCGAAACGCGCCTTTCGGATCACCCGCTTACACGACTTTGCGGCAGAATTAAAAGCTCTTTTCTTCGCGCGAACCCGTCGAGCTCGAACTTTGCGGTCACGGGCTTGCACCCAGGCTTGGTATGCAGACTGCATTCGAGCCTCAGCACGAGCGCAGTCCACGTTGAACCATGGACGGGCTTTGTGACCGAGCGGTATGTCGGAGAATGGAATATAGTATTCCATTCCCTGCCGTATCACGTCCGCAACCGCTTCAGCTGAACAAGTGGGGTCGCCCGAAGAAAAGCACACTGGACGCCAAGAGAAGGTCGCAAAAAAATGCCGCATCTCATCCCAGTCTGCTGATTCGTATCGCCAAACTCGCCTCTCGCCCCTAGGGCTATCATCTGGAGGAGAGCTGATAGACACGGACTTCACCAGACAGTGGTCGGATGTTCCCAGTGGGGCTGATACC
This sequence comes from Noctua fimbriata, assembly GCA_905163415.1. Lineage (NCBI taxonomy): Eukaryota > Metazoa > Arthropoda > Insecta > Lepidoptera > Noctuidae > Noctua > Noctua fimbriata. Next base: position 12,913,924 of record LR990948.1, on the reverse strand, counting down.
GATACTGAGTGCCTGTCTGGGTCAGTGGTCAGCAGTAAGTCCAAGCAGTTTGGTGTATGTCCGTCAACATCTGGCACCCGCGTAGCTTCAGTCACCAGCTGGGTGAGATCTAGCGACAATGCAAATCTGCGCGCCTCTCTCCCAGCATGGTCAGTTTTCTGAAACGGGAACAACCACTCATCGTGATGGGCATTAAAGTCCCCCAGAAAAAGAAGCTCCGCCGTCGGGTACCGTTGCTGGGCACAATCCGCCATCTCCATCAGGTGCTCAAAGAGCCTGGTCGTCTCCTGGTCACCGCTGTGCGACCGGTAGACACCGACGTAGAGTGATTTCTCCACCCCGGTATCCACCAGTATCCAGATAGTAGATAACCCGGAATTCTCAAAGCAACGGAGACGCCGAAAGCATATGTCATCGCGAACGTACACACAGACCCCAGCTCGTTTTACGAACTTATGTTCAAGCGAGTAACCTGGGTAGTTGAGGTACGCCACGTCTGACGGAGTCGCAATCTGCGTCTCCGTTAAAAAGAATAGGTGCGGCTTCTCGGTCTCGAGGTAGTGGTGGACTGGATCGAGATTTGAGTGCAACCCCCTGATATTGATGAGGTGCACTTTAAGTGGGAGGAAGTGCTGCCGCTTCAAAACCGTTTTCTTTTTATGCTTTTTCATGATGTTTTTTGGAGTATTTTTGTGGGGAAACGGAAGGTTGGTCGAGACGCGGCTCGGTTACCCAACGGGCCTCTTCAGGTCATCTGACCTGAGGGAGACTCATCTGGAGACTGCGGGGACGCCCGAGCCCCCCCGAAATGGCCACCGGGTCCTCCCGCCCAGTCGCCAACTGGCACAGTGGAGCATTTCGGGATTTTTCGCGAGTTGGCGGGGCAGCCTTTCCCAAGTGGCTGGCGCAGTACTTGGGCCCCCTACTAACTGCGGTCGGCCAACGGCAGAGACCGTGCCTCGGATCCCGCTACCCTCCAGCATGAGTCCCCCGGTACAGAGTCACATAGAAACCCAGACTGGTCCGAAACCGCGCAACTGACCATTTCCATCCCCCAATGGCACTGGCACTCCCGCTCACCGACGGAACACAGACAAGCTGTTTGGCGCCGGACTCCGGCAGGAGGGTGGTCGCGCGCCAGGCGGCCGAAGCCTACCACCGCTGTAAGGGATCTTCAGCCGTCACCACAGTCCGTGAAGACGCGTGGTGGCGTTGCCCGGGGTGGACCGCTAGGAGGTAGATCCCCGCCACCCCAAATCTCTGATCTGTGCTGGACGGAGCGTGACTTCATCAGTCGAGACCTTTCAAGCTTGATATTGATGCTCAATGTGCCTCTTACTATGCGGTGATCGCTCCCGGTTTTCAACGAATTGATCACAGAGACAACATTGAACGTTTGCTTCTTGGTTGACATGATGAAGTCAATCTCATTTTTAGTTGCACCTTCGGGGCTCTGGCAGGTCCCCTTCCTGTGCTCACGCTTTCTAAAGAAGGAGTTCATCATATAAAGGCCCTCCTTCTCCATAAAACTAGTCAGTTGGTGACCCCGGTGGTTCCAACGTCCAACCCCAAATTGCTCAGTTTCGCGTTGAAGTCCCCCATGACAACGGTGAAGTGCTTTTAAGCAGCCTCTCTTTGCTGGTCTGTTTTGGCATTCTAAAAAGCAACAAAATAAAAATATATGAAAAAGAAATTGATCATTAGTATGCCACCCTTTAATAATTGGTGTTACTTACTGCCAAGTACATAACATGTATTTGTTTGCTAATCAAACTGTCTTGCAACGTAAAAACGAGCTATATAGGTACAAACAATACATATACAGTACATACTTAAAATCTGGTGGCTCGTTTTCAATTTTAGTGGAGTGAAACCACCAAAATTGAGCCACCAAAATTGGAACCAGGCATAAAAAAATCTTTTAAAATAAGGATTTTAAGTTAAAAGTAAATTAATGTCATTGATTTATGGGTCACCTATGTAGCATGTAGCTTACTATCCCCCAAAAATTTAACCCTTTTTTCTTGTCCCCCGTTCCACGCAAGGCGAGTATTTACGTTTTTGGAGGGTAATCACAGCACTAATCACACGCCTGACACTAATCGCATTAATCGCACGACTGACAGATACGAAATAAATAACGCGATTGATCGCACACGCACGAAACTTCATGTTATAGTAAGTTGAAAAAGTGCAACCAAAATTTTGATTTTTGCTTGGACAAAGTTTGATCGAGTGTCCTGTGCTTTTAAATAAGATTTTATCATATGTTTTAAATGTTTTTAGATAATGCGTCTTATGCATATACTAACTAAATTGCTTATTTTTTATTGTACCTCAAATTGTTACTTTGGTGAACGCAATTACATCAAAAAATGGAGCTGGGACAAGCCACCAAACTTGAATTTGAAGGCGATTTTTTTACCCTGACGATTTATATACACTTATAAAATAATCTAATATTTTACACCTCGATTCTCAACATGGACACGTAAAATTTGCTGATATGCTATTCACCCATAAATAGTATAGTTTATAAGGTCTAACTATTCATACACGAAATATTTTCAGAGAATCGTCTAACGGCTATTACGAAGCCGTTTCAAGGATTTTTTTTTTTAACTGAGTACATATAAAAAAAAAAAAAACTTGACCCCCAAAATACATACCGGCTCCTTATTTTTGAACATCCATTACGCTAGTTTACGACGTCGTATTTACCTACTGTCATCGTTAGAATATGGGAGTACAGGTTTTATGCAAAAAGTCTCAAAAAATTTTAGAATTATAATAATTTCGTAAAAAAAAAACACTCAGATATTTTTTTTCCGTTGCTATGGCGACTTTACGACTTATAGAAATAACCCTTAAAATATTTCGTGTATGAAAAGATAGACCTTATATAGGTATATAATTGTGTAACTATTTTATTTACTAAAAATCAATCCCTATGAAGATACTTTTGTGGCAAGAAAGCTGTGGTCAGAGGCTTCATTCAGAAACGTTTCCACATTTTGAGTTGTTATACTTTTGACTTCTTTGCTCGATGAACTTCCGATTGTCTCTTCAAAAACGCTAATAACTTCGTGTATTGTTGATTTGGATATTATGTTTGATGCTTTGGTGGATCTCAGCTTGGAATTATAGATGCACCACGGTGCATAGGTTACTTGGCTTCTTTGTAGATGAAAAATGCTGGGAATAAACTAGAAGCACCGATTCTGACACAGATTTGACGCCTTTCGTTGTTTTCAATAGGTGACTATCGTCGTAAGTTTTCATACATTATCTTTTATTTTCCGAAAGCAAATTGCTAGCAATGTCGACGGCTTGGGATTTAATATACTCCGGAGTCAAATCACTCTCGTCACTCGATATGTTATAATATTTTTTTTATAAAACCAATATTTTTTTTTAAACTACTGCGATACGTACTAGGCACACACGCCTTTTTTAAAATTGTTTGTGTTCTATTTTTTTATTTGTGTTTAGTTCGTGGAGGACAGTTCGATTTACGAACAAGTTATTTTTGGTCCCTCTACGAGTATGTTATAATCATCATACAAATTTTTATTTGAGGTTCCAAATTCAAATCACATTAATGAACAGCGGACAGTCATTAAACCAAATTAAACTCAGTACAATATAAATGGCCGGCTAGAGCCTAGGGTATCAAAGACTTGCTTTACTTTAGGTTTGCATGACATATAATTTGCCATTTGCGAGCAGGGCATTGTAATGACATAATAAGTTTTTCACATTCTAAAACTTATTACATCATTACAAGTATCCACTTGTACAGTTTTATTTGTAGGTACATCCCACTATTTACTTACTAAGAATAAGAATAAACGTTAATTTTTTTTTTAATGAAATCTTGATCGAAAAGAGAACGGTTGAACGATTGATTGAATGAAGGAACGGAAATAAAGAGATCATATTGAAAGGATATTTTGAATTAAAGTCTAGGTTTTAAAGATTGGCATTTTGCTGCTGCTTATTGAGACCTCAGTGATTGGAAGAGTAGTTTAATTTACTAGAAATTACACTCAGTAAACGTCTGAACTAAGGACATATTTCAATTCAATTTATTTATTCAGTAACAATTTACATTTCGTTCGAAATAATCAGCATGAAACAAAGTATTGAGTAATAATTAATAAGAATACATACAACGGAAGAAGTCGTTCCTAATTTTTTAAACAAATAATTTGCTTTCAATAGTCACATTGGGAGTTACGTGTTCATTCAAGTTTACTAAAAGCACCCCTTACTACGAAGAAAGAAGAACCACATGGAATCATATATCCTACCGGTGATCACCTTTAAGACCACAGGTTCTCTCTTAAACTGCCGTTAAAGTGCTGCTATGCAGCTACTGTGTACCTTTTGTGAACATAAGGCTGCATAATTTGTGCCCGAACCGCTGCTATAAGGGCTGTATAGCTTGCTATTCAGCCCTCATACAGCTTACTTAGACAGCTTCACTACATAGTATAAAACAAAGTCGCTTTCTCTGTCCCTATGTCCCTTTGTATGCTTAAATCTTTGAAACTACGCAACGGATTTTGATGCGGTTTTTTTTAATAGATAGAGTGATTCAAGAGGAAGGTTTATATGTATATATTGCACCTGTGCGAAGCCGGGGCGGGTCGCTAGTAAAGAATAAATGTGTAACATTAGCTACTTGGGAAGATTGTTATTATTACTTACAACTCAATAATTTTATTGTTTACTTACTTTGCATTTTTTATTTGTTTTTATTTAACGTATATTTTATTAAAGATTAATATTAACTTTTAGCTGTAATAATAGTACCTAGTTTTTATTTAAGTTTCAATTTTTGCCCGACTGCGGCGAAGCCCAAAAGGAGGGTTATGCTTTTGACCTGTATGTATGCATGTATGTATGTCCGTTTCTATGTTCCCTCGTAACTCTTAAACGGATGAACGGATTTGGATAAATTATACGTCGTTAGGTTCGTCTTGGTAGCGCGAGTGTCACTGGCTACATTGAAATAAAAAAAAACAAAGGCTGTCCCACGGCTATGCCACACGGAAGGACCTTAAATATTGTATATAGGAAGTTTTACTAAAAGAAGGCTTCATTTTGATTTTTAAAATAATCAGAAGTGCGTTCAAAGATTTTTAAATAATCACCTGCCCTAACCGGGAAGCGAACCCGCCAATAATGTGAACAAAACACAAGTATTTTATAATAACGGTCGAAAGAGTTAAGCATAAGGATTATTTGTTCCTCTATAACATACCTTCTGAAATAAAAGGAAGACCATTAAATTTTATGTTAAACTAGCTTATGCCCGCGGCTTCCCCCGCGTGGAGTTCGGGAATTGCCCACAGGACTTACTTCTGGGATAATAAGTAATCTATGTACCAGACTATAATCTATCTCTGTGTTCAGCCGTTCTGGCGTGATTGAGTAACAAACATCTATCCATCCAGACTTTCACATTTATAATAGTTTATGCAAGATATATGTGTAGTATTAGTTTTTACTTTTAAAGTTGAATAGGTAATAAATAATAGTTAGTGTAAGTATTTCATTTTAGTTGAGTAATACAGACACACTCGACGTTTTTTACATGAACTTACTTATAACTTGCAAATATTAGTTCATAGTAGGTAATATCAATTACATTACATATTATGTGAAATATTGATACTTGATTTGAGATTGGACACCGGTGACGACAACCAAATGATTCTTAAGGAATCTATTTATAAACATAATACTTTTACATAATATTTGACATCAATGTCGTGTATCACTAGCCCACCAAAATCAGAAATCATCGAAAATCGGGATTTCACATATTATATTTAAATAATTTAATACCTCAGAAAAATCCTACCTACTTATTAATAGTAAATACTCCCACGTACCGCACGCCCTGTGCAACACAGCGCGCCATCTACGTGAGTTTCCAAGCCCTATTTGACTCTGTTGGGGGATGATTTTGGAAAAACTGTAATAGACGTGTCTCATAATTTTAATTGAAAAGTGTGTACACCAATTTTCGAGTCAATCGGCCCAGAGAATATTAAGTTTCACAGAAAATTCAACACCCCATTCCATGTAATTTCATGTCTCTAGGACCAGTGGTTTGGGCTGTGCGTTAATATATATCAGTCAGTCAGTCATACAGGACTTTGAATTTTAAATGTATAGATTTTGTTCAGGAATATGAATTATAGACAAACTGAACTAAGACGTACCCATTATTTCAGACATTCATTCGTTTAAAATAAACAATATTTTTCCTTCCGTTTGGCATAGCCCTGTATAATAAAAAAAATGGTCGGTTAAATCGTCTGCGAAATCTTTCAACTCGTTACAAAACTAAAAAGCTGGAAATAAAAAAAGTAATTTCATTCCATTTTCATAATTTTATATTCAAATGGGCCCCGCCTGCTTCCAACTTTTGTTTAATTTAAAATGTGCTTTTCAGTTTTTACAGTCGGGTTTTTTAGTTTTTTAAATTACTTTTTTTTATACATATAAAACTTGCACGACTTAATGTGTAGACATTATTTGTACGCCCTTGCAAGGCAGCACATAGTGAGACATAACTTTTTTTGATAACACCGTGTACTTACTTATACCTATGTGACACAAATAAACATATTTGAATTTGAAATAAAGGGGCTGCCACATGTACTAGGTGGTACTTCAGTCGACTGACCGCTACCACCATAACCTAACATAACACCTGTAATCCCCGAAGGGTTAGACAGAGGTGTACCTAATAGTATCCACCCACATTTCACCAGTTATGTTACGTTACGTTATGTGTTATGTCTCATGTAATACGACGTTTTTTCACGTTTTATAAGTGCCCATCTAGGCCAATGTCAAACAAATTATTTTGATTTTGATTGATTGCATGGGGTGCGAGCCTATTGTCATCAATGGGTGCAAATTCAGACTCCGTGGCTGCTACTGAGAGATTCCTGAAAAACCGAATAAAACCGACCTTAATACTAGTATTAATATGATTTAGGAAAAACGAACATTTTATCAGCCTAGGGTAATTGAGGAACAGCCACACTCAGCAGTCGCTAGCGTGCGCCCACTGGACCAGCGAGGCTACCGACTGAGAATCACGACTAGTTCGTGGGCCTGTTATGACACCGACATTGGCTCCCACACCCGTCAACGGTTCTTGGCGGCGGGAACTTTACCTGGCAGTGGAACATTCTCGAACGAGCTGCTTCAGAAATAGCGACTACAACTTGTCTAGAGGTAACCTATTCGTTCATGTCTTGAGACTCTCGGGGGCAACTCGTCGAGTCGTGGACAAACAGAACGTCTGAGCAAATAATATACAAAGAAACACTGTTTTGACTCGTGAAGTACTGACAGATCCCACGCTCACACCGACGCGTAATTTTATTGCGATGAAATGGTAAATGGATTTTTATTGGTGTAGTGGACGCAAGTACGACTGTTAAACAAAGATCCAAGCTTCGAACTCAGGTCATGCAGTATATGTTTGGACTATTCTACAACCTTAGTTTTAGTATATACGAAACCTGAAACACGTGTCTAGTATTTTTATGTAAAGAATCTATGTACAAAATTTCAAAACGGTATCATGGAAAATCACAAAGTTATAAGCTTGTTCTGTTAACTGGTTGTCCGCACAAAAACGTGGTTACCACGCCGCGAGCACGCGCGCGCGCCTCCAGCGTCGTCTTGAGCTCATTGATAATAATAATTTGGCATTATGTACCTAAATTATTGCGATAGGTACTTAGTGTCGCTCAGTGTCCAACTTGTAACTTTTAAAAATATTTTTGGGACAAAATATAACATGGTTTAAAAATGATTGGAATCGATTCAGTTACTTATTCTGAACAAACTATATTCAGGTTTGGCATATACTAAAAAATAAGATTTTAAACTATCATGGGCACTAACATTATTATATAGACTAGAAACGGGATATTTAACATGTTTACTGTTTCTATTGAGTTCCCGATATTTTGGCGCTGTTGCAAGCATCACGGATAAACATCCGTTTATCAACATTATTTTTAGTAAATAGACTAGAAACGGGATATTTAAAATGGATGTTTATCCGTGATCATGGTGCTTGCAACAGTGCCGAAATATCGGGAACTCAATAGAAACAGTAAACATGGTAAATATCCCGTTTCTAGTGTATATGCTAAAAATAATGTTGTATATGGGCTTTCTCATGAACCGCCTCCAGAGCCAGAGCCTCATATCTGTAATATGCCCATTTTTTTGCGTTATACCGTAACTGGTGACATATGAGTGTAGTACATACGTGTCTAAGTAGCGACACCCTGAGTGTGCAGTCTACCAGGTGATGCTACTTAATGTGAATAATGCACTAAAAAATTCAAGCGATCAAGTGATGCGAAGCGAGATGCAATATGTTGCATACATTTATCAAGAAATGCTAGATAATCTGAAAGACCATCAAACTGCACAAGATGAGTTGTAAATCTTGTTCGGTGTGAGGCGCGGCCGGCGGACAAACGCCCCGAGCCTAACATTGTGCGTTGAAACAATTATTATTATCCTCTGGTGTTGACACCCCCCCCCCGTGCTCCCCCCGCCCCTCCCCTCCCCTCCCCCCCAGGAGCAGTTGATGTTGACAGACGAGTCGAAGGCAAACGGACAGCGGACACAATACACGCCGTGTTTGGACAAGCTGTTTGATGAATTGCATAAATACTAAATATTTTAGTTTCGCTAGTAAAATTAAGAAGGAAGTAATCTACTCGTACTTACAGATATAAAATAAGAAACCTAATATTTTTTGTAACTAGCATAACATATTTTGACTAGATGCAATTAGCGGGTTATTTTAACCGAATGTGTCATGTGTACTTTCAACATAATTGTATAACTCACGTAATGCCTGTACAATCCCAAAGCGACAATGTCTTGTTAGAAAAAACAAGTAACACTTTGTGCTGTGATTGTCGTATCGGTCTAGTACCCCTACTGCTGGGTGTGAGATCGTGGATTCGATCTTCGGATAAAGGTAAAATAAAAAATGGTATCGGGAACTGGTCAGTTGCAGCCCGACCAGCATCTGGACTAAGCCCCTATCACATAGGACTTAACCGACAACATAATTCAGGTGATAAATGAAGTGTTAATAATATTAGTTGTACGACATAGTGACGTCAAGTGGATTCTTCTAACCGATGTGTTACAATGAGTGATGTGTTCCGACTACGTCGCAGGTGCCGCCGAGAGCTAGTGTCGGATCTGATTAGTGCAGTACGAAGGAGGTAGACTCCGTATGGACTGTCATAGCTAGGTGAAGGTGAATCAGGATCTTCTACCGTAACAGAGAGGTGTGCTGCTGGGGAGTGTCTCTTGTGAGCAGCGGCCGTTGTGGGGGACTGGCTCTTGTAAACTTTGACGTTCAAAAAGTACTGATTATTTAAATTAATTACGTTAGATGTTTTATTAGGGTTCCGTAGTCTAATTTAAGAAAAAAAAACAGAACCCTTACAGATTTCTCCTGTCCGCCTGGCTGTCAGTATGTCACAGCAATCTTACTCCGAGACTGATGGCACCACACAGGTGGCATTTAGAGAGTATGGTCTTCTATGACATAAAACCGGCCAAGTGCTAGCCGTACTCATACGCACACAGGGTTCCGTAGCACCAAAAAATATAATAAAAATGTTTTGAATGCTCATTCATGTCAACACATGAATGAGCATTCAACAGCAAAACTAAATTTGTTTTCCATAGTATGTTAATGAAATACAAAGTTACTGCTGCAGTTTGATGAATGTCAAGTTCACGAGGTTTTTCTTCAGTGTTTTGGGAAAACATAATCACGCCTGAAAACCCCGAAAGGTTACGCAGATGTGTACCTAGTAATACATCCACATCTCGCCAGTTATAGTCCCAAGTAATAGTAGGCCAGCCTATTGCCATCAATCAGGCACAAATCTAGTCTGCGTGCTTGCTACTGGGGAATCCCTAGTGGAAAACCCAATAACACTGTCAGACCTGGGAATCGAACCCAGGACCTCATGCTCAGCAGTCGCTACTCGCGACCACTAGGCCAACGAGGCGTTTTAAAAATAGTGGTGTTTAACTAATTTACACAAAGTATAAAAACTCAAAGCATTTAGTTCAATTAGACCATCACAAGCACTTTTGAATGTCAAATAAAACAAACAAAAAGCGAAGCTACAGTCACAGTCACAAGGCATAATAACTTGTGAAAGTACTGTAGTTGCCCATTCCCTAACGTAGATCTCTATGGAGAAGAATGGGCAAGAAACTCCATGGACACTCTTTGAAATCAAAATATTGTTACTAAATCTTGGTTACATCGTTCATGGCGAGATTATACATATATGTGAGAACGATGTAGAAAGACGTGCGCATTAAGAGCGTCCAGAGTAAAAGATTAAAAACAATGAAAAAATAAAGTAATTAGAATAAACAGCTAAGAGATGACCAGTCCCAAATGACAGCGCCCGTTCACGAACATGACGCATGGATCAGCGCCATTCAACTCCACCATATTGAAAGGAACTAAATGACCCGACACACCCGTCACCATCAGCAAGACATTTGAGTGCGCATGACATTCCCTCAGCCACCAGGGTACATTCAAGTCAATGAAAGATAACAAAATGTAAATTGTAGCCTTACAGTACTCACACATGTGATATGCAATTATATAATACTAACATAATGGCATCTATACAAAGCAAGGATATTTTACAATCTTCTGCAGCTTCCACAATAATTTATCATGGTACCTAATCAATTAGTTTGCCCCTATGGTTGTGGAGTAGCAAATTGTTGCTTCTATATGTGAACACAATGTAGAGATAGTAAAAAAAAAAAATTAAAACCTTAAAGATTAGGATAAGTTCTACTAACCATAATAGAAAGTCTACATAGTGGTACTCACATTTACAAAAACTGAAATAATGCTTCTAATTTATATAAAACAATGGTAATCAAGGTAACTAAGTCTCCAAAGGCGAAAGAGAAAAAAAAAGAAATTTAAAGAACTAGAGGGGAAGCATCTCTTCCAAACATTAAAATCTTAGTTCGTGAGCCCAAGTGTCTGTGGAGCAGGACCAGCATTGAGCCAAGCATTTTTATCTACAATATAGTCTTCCAACTTATAATGTGCTCGCTTACATAGTGTGCGTTTTATGCATGTTTTAAATTTCTTCTCAATAAGTTGTAGAATGTCAAGTGGTATTTTATTGTAACATTTTACACAGTACCCCATAAAAGAAGTGCGTACTTTTGACAAAAAGATTATATTTATATATGTCTGCCGCCTGCGCAAGTGCGCAGGCCTACTCTCCATACTCTCTGCGACTCGACTACAGGAGGCGAACTATTGTAGCTTTCGTGGTATGGAACCCAACAGAGGTAAGCCCGACTACCTCTTGGCCAGTTTTCTGAAATATTCATAATTATCGTATTTTTCCTGTAACGACTTCAATACTTGTTGAGCTGCGCATCGCTCGTCATTACTAATGCGCTGTGACATTTAATTAGCGGGCACACAGCGGGTCGCTCACATTTACATTGTGTTTTACATTCTTTTATTCCGTGGTACCGAACTACAGTGTTATCAAAATGCATTCATTTTGTATTTAAAATAATTTAACACCCGTTTTCTCTGAAGAGGTGTGTAGAGACCCATACAAAATGTTAATTCCAACCCAACTCAAATGTATGGGACAGCTGATTATTTTTTGTAGATTAAGATGTTGGTCTCATGGAGGAAATGGTTCAGGGTGATGGTTCGTATCACACTTCAACAAGCACACCTTTATGAAAAAACAAAAATGTTTTCCCTATATTGATGTATTTACTGTAAAGCTTGAATCATAGAAAGGTTTTTAGTAAATCTACAGTCCACACCCACATTTTGTCAGTTATCTAAACTATGAATTAATTAATTAATAATAATATTATAAAGAGTAAAGATTTGCATGTTTGTAAAGAATAAACTCAAAAACTAATGGACCGATTTGAAAAATTCTTTCACCATTAGAATGCTGTATTATCCATGATTAAAAAAAAAACATGCAAAACATGTGTAACATGTGTATGTAAAATAAAATAAAAAATGTCCACCACGGGACGGGCCGCTAGTTCCATATATTAACGGTCGCGCATACTTACAATTTATTAGAAAAAATATATTTTTGATAAAATAAAATCACAGCTCTGATAGGATGGATAAAACAAACACTCTTGAAAATATTATAATATGTTTAATAACGTGTGTACATACGTGTAGGCGCGTGTTGCTATTGTTACAACGTTACATTGAAACAAACAAGACGAACAAACATAATTTTCGGCCATGTGGTGCGAGGCTGAGATAATTTGATACAAGATACAATATCAGATTCATAATAAGAACACCAATTTTCTTTTTTTTTATCGTTTGTGAATAAAAAGCAGCGAAGCAACAGCCAAAGTCGATCCTTGGATGGGTGACCTTAATACAAGTTTTTAATGTTATAACTTAACCTCCATCGGCACAATGTTTTGAGTGCGTTACGTTGAGTCCAACCGTAAAAAGTGATTTTCACTCCAACAAAAGTCGTTTCATTGTAACCGGACCCTTCACAAAATCGTCAACAAGGTGTAAACTTTACACCTTGTTGTTCAATTAATTAGTCACGTCAGCAATCACATATACGGATGTTGTTCATAGATCCGCGACCAATTCCGATGTCAGCACAGTGAGTGCAAGTGTCTGCATAATTTCAGCACTTGGCCCAGCAGTGGGACGACACAGGCTAACAGTAACAGTAACATGATAGACGGTTAACAAGCCTAGTCTAACGCCTGTCTCGTGGTAAGTGGTCACCGCTCACCTGACTGTATGTGGCGGCTGACATGTGCCACACATAGTTCAAGTTCGACTACTACTTTTCGAAAATGTCAAGATAATCATTGTTGCACGAGAAAAAAGAAATGGGTGTAATATAAAATATTATTATATACATTTATATTATTATATTTACATTTATAGCCCATCCCTATTTGTTGATACGAAGTTGGCTAGTATATTAAACGAGCTTACAGGTAACAATGTCCACTTGACCGTATCCACACCTACCTCTGTGAACGAACGAGCAGTATTTACATTATATTATTATGTTTGTTTACCTGAATGATAGATTAAGGAATGATGTGATAACTTGATACATCGCTTCGGTAGTGACATACATTAAAAGAGTATGTATGTATAGAGGATGGTTTGATGAATTAAAGTAACAAAACATAAGGTATCCTATTTTCAAAGGTTTCTAAATTTAGTTAAAAGTAATATGATCTACCTGGGGATCGTACACGAGACCTCACACTTTGCAGTCACATGAACAACAAAGCAGTAATGACCAAAAATATCCAAAAATAATATTGAAACTTGACGATCCCTCTCACAAAGAATTAAAACTTTTAACAATACAAGGGTACCTTTCACCCTTTCAAGAAGTTTGTATCTATTTTAGCCGACTTCAAAAGAGGTGCAATGGAAGTTATGCATTCGTCGAGTTTTTCAAGACGACCGGTCTAACCAGCACTGGGGCCGCGTTCGTGTAGTCATTACGGCACACTCGCTCTCATACAGAAGAGGTCTGTGGCCCAGCAATAGGATCGTTATAGGCTGATTAACTATTGCTACACAGATTTCTGAATGATTCTTGAATTCTCCATTTTATACGAGTGCACTACGTGAGCTCGACAGACTTATACGCGATTAACGCTTGTGCGACAAGACTGTATTGCGACTTAACATAGTTGGAATGCACGCTTGTGCGACATACGAAGCTCGCCATGACACTAGTGCGAGAAGTTATTGTGCGACTCTGCCGTCTGTACAGGGTGTAAAAGGACCCTTTACAAGGTAGAAAAATGCTCCTCCAAACCGATGTTGATCATGGCGGCCAATTTCAACGGGAACTAGCTATCGGCAAAGGAAATACTACAGAAACATTCGGGCTTCGGTCCACTATAACGATGTTTATAGTTGACATTGCAAATAATGAACTGTACACACACAGACCATATCTGATCTACCTCTGTCTAGCCTTTTCCAAACTATGTTGGTGCCGGCTTCTAGTCTAAGCGGATGCAGCTGAGTATCAGTATTTCACATGAAGCGACTGCCTACCTGAACTGGGTTATGAAGATGACCATTTATTTATACAGATGTAAAAATACAACTTCCAAAATTTGAAAAATATTCTATCCAGTTCTACCGATAGAGGTTTTTTAAAAGTCGGTTATATTTTTTCATCCGCCATATTTCTTTTATATATCTACCTAAATATTAGAAATGCGTATGGCCCGGAGCGAACGAAATGAAAAAGTTTCTGTTATTATTGTTTTAATTTACATGATGGGACGAGAAAGTATTATGATTTCGTGTTGTGGGTTTATTTTGTATCGCGTAGGATTAATACGAATTAGTATGCTGAAAGAATTTCGATATGGAAAAGTACGGTTTAAATTCTAAATCTCCTTTCTGACGAACAAGGCACCGACAGAAGTGACAGGAGCAGACATTCAGCACAGCAGTTTCTTATAATTATGACGAAAAGGTGACAAGCAGGAGATTTTGGTGGTTTGTATGACAGTTCATTTTAGCCGACTACTAAGTAGTCACTCATTTTTTTAAATTTATAAGTCTTATAAATTAAAAAAAGAAATAACGTAAGTAACAAGGTACTCCTGTGAAGGTACGATCAAGTCGAGCGGACATCGTACTTTGACAGATATTTCAGTACATTATCTGTTAAAGCCTGTTTCGTCGGTTTGATCGCATCTTGAAACAAGTGGCCATGGCTTTCAAGTTATTTTGTTTATTTTTCATCTTCATTATTGCTAATCTCCGTCACTTTGTCCAGTCATATACGCGCATCGATTTTGATTAGGTACTCTAATCTGTCCTTGCTGAAGGCCCTCACCAATGAGGTCAGTGTACGTCCCTCCCGGTACTGATTACCAGCAGTATCTACCATGTAATTAGCGTGTCGTCAGCGGCCAGCCGTCAGCGGTAGTCACGCTCAGTCGTCTCTCGAGTGTCACGCTCCGTGGACACGAGTGTCACTCCAGCCACTCCACAATGTTAGACGACACTTGAACATACAACTACTAATTTAAATTGAAGAAACACTTCACGAATATACTGATCACTTTTAGACTTACTTACTGTTACCCACGATCGATCCGGGGTCGAATGTGGACCATGGGCATTGGATTTGTGCAACTTGTCCCGCAATTATCTAACGAGGTCTGCCGCGATCTCAGATTTGTTTTACATTATTATGAAGATAATAACTTATAATGTTTAATAATACAAATCATTGTTATGACTATTTTTAAATGAAATAAGGAACTAATAGTAAAACTACCTATTACAACTCAGATGTACCTTAAAATACAACCATTTACAAAACAACTGCGTATATTCTTTAAAATTACTCTTTCTACTGCATTCATTTTTGTAAAGAGTAAAACAATTTTCTATCAGCCGTTTAGACTTTGATCGATCTTCGTATTTGTGCTCGGGTGCAGGCAACCAGCTCGTCACCTGTTACACGAGAGACCTACACATAACTGGTGAGACCAGGGTGCACTATTGGCTCACCTCTGCATATCCCGTCGGCAGGTGCGTGCACTGCTAGTAGACACTGCCTACTTGCCTATCTTTAACTATGACTATATAAATAAAATAAATCAGTATCATCACCCATCATACTTATTAAAGTGAGTAAGATAAGTTAATTGGATGTTATGAGGTAGGCATGCACGCACTGTCCATCATCATCATTCTCTTGCCCTTATCCCAATTCATTTGGGGTCGGCGCAGCATGTCTTTTTCTTCCATACTTCTCTATTACTCGTCATCTCATTAGACACGTCCTTTCTTGCCATATCATTCTTTATACAGTCCATCCATCGTTTCTTTGGTCTTCCTCTACTCATATACCCATCCACATTCATACTCAAAACTTTCCTCACAACATTTTCCTCATTCCTCCGCATCACATGCCCATACCACGACAACCGATTACCACACAACTTTTCAGTCACCGGCGCCACTTTCAGACTTCCTCTTATATACTCATTTCTTATTTTATCCATTCGCGTAACACCACACATTCCCCTTAGCATTCTCATCTCCGCCACATGCAAATGCCTTTCATTAATCCCTTTTGTGGCCCAACATTCTGATCCATACAAGACAGCAGGTCTAACCATTGTTTTATAAATCTTCCCTTTAAGTTTAAGGGGAATGCGGGAGTCGCAGATTGTTCCCGTGACCTGCCGCCATTTCATTCATCCCGTGTTAATTCTGTGCTTTACACTACGATCTATTTCGCCGTCGCTTTGCACGAGTGAACCGAGATACCGAAAGTCGGAGCAGACAGGAAGAAACGCGCCATCTAGCGCTATGGCTCCAGAACTGGAGAGACCGCCGAAATCGCAGAACATGTATTCCGTTTTAGTTCTGCTGATTTTCAACCCAACATTCTCCAGCTTCTGTTGCCATTTCTCCAATCTTCTCTGGATCTCAGGTCCATCTTCACCGACAAGAACAATGTCGTCGGCAAACAGCATGCACCAGGGTGCCTCTTCCTGTATGTCCGAAGTCAAAGCGTCCATAATCAACAGGAAGAGGTAAGGACTTAAAGCCGACCCTGTCACGCACTGTCCTTGCAATGCACGCGCTGTCCTTCGGCAGAAATTATGTAAAGTAGGTAAACACTTTCAAGGTACTTTCTAAGAACTCTTGACCTTTAAAACTTCACTTTCTATTAGCATTCACTTTCTAAGGTCGGTACTAAAAAATATCCTTAATGAAACGCTGGAAATACTTTAATTAGGAGCTACCTCCAGCCTCGTAAGGCTTCAGCGTAGGAAAATGTAATGAATAGACAAATTTCCAGGAACCTGAGCGAGGCTCGTAAGATGCTCTCTAGGAATATAGAAGTAATCGTGTTCAAGGCCAAGTGAGACCTTTCTTGTGGTGGCATGGAACGGGTCTATTTCTACCGCCCGCTGTTTTGTAGACTTCGTACCCAAGTGAAGGCCAGACCATCTGTTTCAGGGTTGTATCATTTTACCCGACTGCGCGATACCAAATATAGGGTTATGTTATTCACGCGTATCTAGGTTTGAAAAGCGAAGCCGAAAGACACGTGAACCCGTCACCTGGGAACCTTGAGTTTTTTTTTGCGTTTACGATATTGAACCCATGGAGGAAGTTTTCAGTTTGATGGTCTGCAGCATAACCTTTCATATGACTATACCCTTTCTGTTACACGTTGTATAAATAATGGCATTTTGTTCGATAACCTGTTGCCATCTTGTAGTTATTGTAGTGTAGTGTGTAGTAGTAGAAATCTAGGGATATTTAATTAAAAAATGCGACAAGTAATTTAGTCTCTCTTGATGTTAACCTAACACTACTCAAAGAATTCTGAAGAGACCGAAACAGGCGAAAATCTGAGGGTGCAAGATCAGGACTAGGTATACACCATGATCACCATGACCTTTTTCGCACGTTCTTGTCATAGGCGATCGACTTTTCATCATCAGTGATCAATCTTTTCAAAAATCGTTCGGTTTCATTACGTTTCAATAGAGAATCGCAAACGATTCATTAAGTTTCTTTCAGTAAGTTCGTGTGCAAACAAATATCGAGCTTTTTTGTAGAGCAAGACTTTTTCAAATGGGTCAAAACTGTTTTGTGGTCAATCCTGTTCTCGGCTCTGCAGTAACTACTAATAGGCCGATCTAGCTCCACTTTTTAAAAAATGGCATCGATTTCTCCGTATAAGGGCGACCACAGCGAGCTGCATCTTAGACACCAAAATTCCCGGACTGAAAACGCTTGAACAAACTTTGTGGTACTCTTACTGACACTGTATTAGGTCCTTAAACGTCACAATTTTTTTTAGCGGTTGAGTCGCATTTTTTCCTTTACTGTTGTAATAAAACTTCGGTATGTATCGCATTTCTTCATTTTGACGGACTGAAAATCAATTGGAAAATGGCGGAAAACTGATTTTTACTTACTATATTTCTTTTTCATGAGCATAAGCATAATCAGCCTATAATGTTCCCACTGCTGGGACACAGACCTCCTCCCTATGAGAGGGAATGGGCTATAATCCACCACGCGGGCCCAGTGCGGTTTGGTTAGTCAGTTCTTTTTCATCATTATTATAGGACATTTCCTATATTTATTGATATTAAAACCAGCCGGATATAAACAGTCCAGCAAAAGAGAATTTCTTCAATTTTATACGTACAAAATACGAAGAGTTTTACCTCCACCTTTTATGTAGGCATTATGTATGGGACACTTCATAGTCTCGAAGTATCCGGATGGATTAAGTAGCTAGTTGATTTCACTGAAAACCTACGTGTTGTAGTCTCCTATCATGGCATACATAAGTAAACTGTTTTCTTTAGACGTGTCCTCAGTAGACCTTGATTTTATGAAAAAAAAAATATTGCTCTAGAGGCATTTTCAGGAAGAAAACGAGGAATACGATACGTCGATTTAGTCAAAATTTGTATGGGAAATCGCAGCCCCTGTTCCCTCTTAATACCGCTCATAACTCTGGGAAGAGAACTGTAAAATGAAATTCAGGCTCAGCCTAGCTCAGACGCAGTGTTCATATTTACTCTTTGTGCTCAATTCTAACTGCATTTAAATACTGTTCATGTTATATTTTTAAGTAGAAATAAATAAACTTACTTAAACTTATTTTAGCTTTTCAAAACTGTTTGTGGTTCTTACCGAGAGGGATGAACCAGGTATTACATACAGACACGTCCTAAAGAATAAGAAACACGATTAGTCGGCGCGACTCACGTCAGATAACCACTTACTGCACAAAGACAACACGTGCCGCCTGTTGCCGTTTTACATAGTCTCAGTACACGTGACACAATGTATGTTCATACATTGTGTCTCGGTTTAGCATGCATAGGTGTGGGACGTATCGTAACAGAGTGGTTTAGATTAAGGATTTTTTTAAATTCTACAACTACTTTATGTAGTTGGACAGAATGTGTCGGGATTTTAGTAAACAATCAATATCTTTTTTTTATTAAATACCTAAATATGTACTTCAGTATATTATTTTGAACTTGAAGTCTATGCAAATAAATGATGCGAATGCGGATTCCGGGTTGCTCTGTGAAACTTTCATCCCAACATTATAAATGCCAAAGCAACATGGCAGCCTGCTACCTTCCCACGCGTCAACGTCTGAACGAATCATTCCCTCAACGTCGATTCCCTTTACGTCGCCTCGTGAAACAAATGACATCTGTTTTAAAAAGTTTACGCTTGACCTCGAGATTGGAAAAGTACACTTACAACAAAAAATTAAACGCACAAATAAAATTAGATTTATTTTACACAAATTATAAATTTATTATTCTAATGACAACAAGGCTTATTTATTCTCCAAAATATAGACTAAAATCGTCTATTTGGCGACCAAAAGCACTAGGCTTGCATAGATTCAAGGGAGTCTATTACATAATTAGGTTAAAACAATTATTGAAATACCATCTTCAATTCATGCAAGCTTACTTCTTGTCTGTTTATGCCACAGGTCTTGTTCAAAACGTGTGCGGAAAAGAAAAAAAAGTCATGAAGTCCACGTCTTGTTTAACAATCTTAAGAAATAGTAAGTTAATTCACTTCAGCCATTGGTCATTTACATCTATTTCAAGATAATATAACAAAATATAGTAATTTTAACACAAATTAGATAAAATCAAATCATATAACATTAACAGTATCTAATACACTCGCTACCTAGTTGTCACGCAAAATACGCGCTGGGACGTGGAGTTGCGGACACCAGCCCGTTATACAATACAATAACTAGTTGTTGTGTATAACGTTGTATCTGGAATCAAATGACCATCAATGCCAAACTTTTTTTATTTTGAATTTTTGGAATAGCTTGAAAGAGATTTTTATGTTACTGCCCAGAATTTTCGTGTATAAGGCGTGGCCGGATCTTGGAATTGATCACACCTGAGACATATCATGAAATGATCAACTGGCAACGACATGTATGTACTACGTTGGGTCGGCGACGTATTGCGCCGAGTCGAGGTGTCGTGTAGCCTTCCGCGAACACGACACGCTGCGGCCAACATGCCTCCGTCGTAAAGCCCAGAGATGTTGTGTCGGCACACTCGGGACCCTCACCACAAAAGATTTTAATTAATGGTATTTTGGTTACGCGCCAATAAATCCCCGTGCAACAACTATAGCTCGGGGTGCAGTAACCTGCTAATGTGTCACGATTTGCATTTTCCAGCACTCTTGTGTACTTTTTAGGCGTGGACAAAAAAGAGGGGTGTTATAAGTTTAACGTGTGTCTCGATAGTGAGGATCGATTGTGATGCGTTTTGTTTAGAAGCTGCATTTGTCTAGCAGTGTAGGGTACTTGTAGGGTTAAAATAAAACGACTGTGCTCAATAAATAATACAAGTATATAGTAATTTTACAGAATAGTCGCACTCGATACATAACGATAGTCAAGTACATTCATCAGTTGAGTCTTACATTAGTACATAATATACATAAGTATATAAACACACATCTACGTACTACTTATTACAGCACCCGTTCATTAACATATAGCACCGCGCATTTTGGAAAAGCTACGGCTTTGTCGAGCAATTTTAGCTCAATGTACAGTCATGGATAGACACGATCAACAGTCACACAGTAATGAGTGGCAGACACGATCGCACGACGATCTACAAAGCTGACCTTTTTTAAACTCTAAGTGATATTATATGAACGAGCGGGTGCTGGAACTCATTATGTCCATGTTCGTATAATTCGTAGTACATAGATGTAGTTTTTTACAAAAATTTAGAATAAAATAAAAATCCAGTCTCTTGCAGGTGGGAGTTAAGCTGACCAAACTGGCGGGGATTGTTCCAAATCTCATATTCATACGGCACAAACTTGCACAAAATTGTTCTAGCAACATGCTTTTGGGTTTAACCAGGCCAGGCGCACTCCGCGTATGAAGCTACGCGTACGTGGCGCGGCCGTCCCAACAGACTCATTCAGTAGGGCAGCCGACATTGGTGTCACCCGTATTATTATTACAGTATAGGTACGCCCAAGTTCTGTTTACAAGGTTAGGTTTAGATTTGACAAGTATAGGTCGGAAAGTACCTGTTCAAATTATATTCGAGTTGTTCTTTTTAGGTAGGTAGGTACTGTTACATACTTTTTTATTAGCCCAATTACGTAGGTACTTATTAATAAATAATGGAGACTAATCAAATTAGAGAATTAAACCTATAATAAACCAAAAGCTGAGACTATTTTTGTAAGCTTTTCTTTGACCACAACAGGTACAATTGGTTTAATTTTAACGCGAATGCGTAGTGGTAGCCCGAAGGTATTAAAGCCTGCGCTAATCAAGATAGTTGAGAACCAACTCTCATCATTTTTAGGGTTCCGTACCTACCGAAAAACGGAAGCCTTATAGGATCACTCGCGTGTCTGTCTGTATGTTCGTCTGTCACAGCCAATTTACTCCGAAACTACTGGACGGGTTTAGTTGAAATTTGGTACACATAAGTAAGTCGGTGACTTAATGAATTTTAAACATGGGGCCACTTTTGGGGGGTAAATACGAAAATGAAAAAAAAAATAGTTTTGCAAACTATATCGTGTTACATATCAAATGAAAGAGCTCATTGTGAGCATCTCAAATACATATATTCTTGTATAATTTTTAAAGAAATAGTTTTGAAGTTATTTAAAAAAAAGAACCAAAAATTGACCATGACCCTTAACTCGAAGACTACAGGGCCGATTTTTTTAAAAAATATAATAAAATAGTTCTTTGCCTATAGATTACAGGAAAATCTATAAGTAATCTATGAACGTACGGAGCCCTCTCCACGCAAGTCGAACTCGTACTTGTCCGGTTTTGGGTGTTGGCTCCTGGACTATCTTGTTCGCGTCGCACGTCATTTCATTAGGTAGGTGCACACTAACGTATGCCGTATGCCTATCTTCGTAAGTTACAAGTACCTACCCAGGCAGACATTGTCAATTAACATAGTTTTCTGATTATAAGAGTTACGCGATAGAAAGACAAGCAACTTGTAGGTGAATATACCTGTAAGTAATTAGGACAGTGCGGCCTGAACTGCACTTTATTGTATCGTGGCAAAGGTCGTTATATTTAAATGATGTTGCGGAGTGAATCTTCTGTACTAGTAGTGTTATGTATATGTAGTACAAGTACAGAAGGTGTGGTTTAACATTAATTCGTTAGTGATAAACGCGATGAATTTACACTTGGAACAACTTGTTGTTAAAGATAGCTGACTCTTATAAGTTTTCGGCTCAGCCCCCCATAATGCTAGTAAAATTGAGCATTATAACTGAAACAAGTAAACTATCGTTAACAACACCCGCACGCAACAAATATCTCTTAAACAAATAAAAATCAGTCTAAGTAGTTTCACTTAAATATAATAATGATAGCACTCTACATACAAACAAAACCTTGGAACCAACGTTGGACCATTTTTTAATAGGCCGGTGTTGGACAAACAATGTCACCTGCATCCGGTAAGACTGGAAGCAGAGACCACCATAGTTGGAACAAGGCTAGGCAGACGAAACGTTGGCAACGTTGGCGACAAATATTGGACGAATGTCTTTGTACCAACATTGTTTTAATCTTACTACTAATATTGGTGGTGTTGGTTCCAATGTTTGGTGCACACATCTTGATATTGGCGGAAGTGTTAATAGTTCGGAGGTACATTATAATATGACTGCTGAGGAAGTTCGGCGCGCTCACAGACAGACGATGGGATGCAGGTTTTTTTTTTAATGAGCAATTTTTTTTTCAGTCACGGTTAATTCTTTGTACAGTCAAAGACAAAAATATATACCTACACACCTAGCTTTCAATAGCAGAGTATGTAGTACCGAGTTCACTGACGGTCGACCACTTCTCAACCTTATTACTTAGGGCATAAGGTTGAAAAGTGGCAGACGGACAGTAAACTCGGCAGTACTTATTTTTGCCTTTGATTGTACATCATTGTAAAATATCGGTGACAAGTAGATCTTTGCGTCTAAATTGTACACAGTATGTTTACTAAAATCTTCGTGTAAACTATCATCCCCGCTCCCCGCTCCCCGCTGTCACTGTGACCACAGCCCAAGTCTACGTAATCAATTCGAGTGCAATTCCTTACAGTGTTAGGGCCTAACTTCACCACCAATCAAAACTAATATACACCCTATGTGATTAACCATAGAGTTCAAAATCCCACAATACAGGACTTATGACACTCGAAGCAAGGCCCTATGGGAACTTATATTATGTATATAATATACTTACAATCGGTACAGGGCTATGTATAATAAGTAATTATAAGAAAATGCAAGTTTACGAGCAAAATTACATTTTTTTTTACAAAATTTATTTTTGTGATTTCGGAGCAATAGAAAAATGTGTTAAAAGACCCTAGCAATTAATTTCCTAAATGCACATTTTTACTACCAAGTACAAATAGTTATGTAGCAAGAGAGTTGAAAAAAACTTGTTCATAACAATAAGATGAACCCAGTCAAAAACGGTTCAATGTTTACGCAGTTATGTCCAGCAGGTATGTGGCCTAACCCTTCGGGGATTACACGGTCAATGTAATGTCACGTTTTTTCCTTACTATTAAAACAATATCCAAATAGCTTCCAAATATGTATTACGCGAAAACTAGTAAATAAGTCCATGTATTTAAAACTTATTTCGTAGTGTTCGGCAAACTATAGTTCACAAAAGTATAAAACAATATTTTCTATTGCTCTGATGACACATGTATGTACATCAAGTCGACGATGCTGAACAAACGTGAGTGCTAAGCTCTCGACACACTGACGCGACGTGGCCAAACTGACAGCTGTCATTGTCACATGTCACGCCGGTGTCACAACAGCCTAATATTATCAAAAGATGTGTCGTGTACTAAATATGTCAAATTTACAAATATTATATAGTTAGAGTAGTATCAAAAGATTTTTACAATAATTTACTTAAAGTACGCAAGAGCTTAGTAAAGGGGTATAAAGTTATTCATACGACGAGGACATTAGGAAAACACATTTTGTTTTACAACATTTGTTGGATGAGATGATGATGTCACCAACCATAACCCATATAGTTAATAGTCGTTATTAACACATTTTAATTGTTACTACATCAACGAAGGAAAATAGTCAGATTTGTTCATTTTTGTCGATCAAATAATAATATATTTGATCGCCGAACATATCTTACGCTCAGGCTACACCATGAGGACGAAGTTTCTTGTCGTGTATAAGCAATAGATCCGATATTTCACAAATAAGTCGGACCATAGCAGCACGTTCACTAAACTCCGCAGAACACGGCAGTGTAGTCATGACATTGTGATGACATCACTTGCTGATTTACTACAGTCCTTTCGCTGATATTTACCTTGACAGCAGTAAGCAAAAAACAAACATACTGTAAGGGGAATACAGTACACAATGTGGCACCTAGCCAACAGCCACCTTATTTGTGCCGAACTAAAGATTACTGATAGTGAGTACCTATATTGTGCCAACAACACGCACATTGGTGACATCACCTCCCGCCGTGAGTCCTATCTACTTACAATACTTACACATATCGTTACTGACTAGCTCTTTACATAACATATACAGCGAGCCTATTACATAGTACTACGTCATTAATTATATACCTTCGGCGGTCTTAGGCTACGTCCAGTAGTTGAGGCTGTACTTGAATTCAGAATCTAAGTTTTACGCAAGAGAGTTCAAATTCCATTGCACCCAAAAAAATTAAGGACTCTTGTTAAAAATGATTACATGAAAATCAACTTTAGCCCATAAAGGTAAAGCTTAAAGTTGAATGGCAAAGGGAATGTAAGTATCAAACATTCTGATTTCAAGTGTAGTTAGTTACTACATTTGAATTCAGAATCTGAGTTTACTAACAGGCTTTAGACATGAAATAGGGTTAATTTCATACAAAACAATTAAAATTCCATTGCAACCAGAATTTACAAATGGTGTGGTGTGGTTGTAATAGAATATTTACAAAATGGTCACTCAACAACCTAGTTTTACGCCTAGAACTAAAGTAGAATGTTGAATAGCAATGATGCTGAATTCAAGTATAGCTAGTTACTAGTAAGTGTTTGAGCGCAGTAGGCCGTCTTAGGGAATATAGTTGTGTTGAGCGAGACCCAGTGACAAGTGATCTGATTGAGGCTGTTCCTGGAACAACAGACAAATCAATCGAATCTCTTATCACGGGTACAATGTAGATAGTTTGTCGCTTGACTGCAGAGTAACAGCAACGTTCACACCGAGCCCCTACAGTCAGACGAACGTCCATGGTAACGATTAGTCTTTGACATCACTTTTATAGAATTAGTATTATAAGTCAATCAAGGCGGGTTTTGTAGTTCATGTGTTGCTATTGGCGTGCGATTGAATGTACCAATTACTACAAAAACAGCTTGTATTGTTCACACAACTGCAATTATTTCATTGTTTTATATCCGATTTCAGTTAGGTTGTAACGTGCACTACTAGGTGCCTACCCACCTGTCTGAATTAAGAAGCTCAACCGCGAGAGAGCACTCAATATATTTCCCTTGTCAAAGACATTTTGAATAAAAAGCCACCAGTTAGCGACGAGACTAAACTCCTAGCGCCATCTCGCGGCAATGTTTTCAACAAAGAACTCCATGGCAGCTGAATGATAGTAATAAACATTAAGAGCCATCGACGCAGAACTAATCATACAGTTATTGTCTCTTTATTTTCACTCGCTATGTCAGTCTATCTGACCAAAAAATAGTGATGTTACGCTGCAGTGAACGACAACCTTTAGCAATAAACGTCAGTCAAAATAATTAGAAAAGTCCATACTTAACAAAGAAGGTATTCGCTAAACTAAAGCTAAGTTTATGTACATTATATAACTAGTACATAAAATCACAATGTACATAATATAATAAAGTTATAAAGATTTTTATGACAAATAAAACAAAAAAAATAGCTAAATCGTACAGAATGGTTTTTTGAATTTGACTTTGACAGTTCAAACCACCCTGTATAAGTGTATAATGATATTAAATATGTCATAAATCATAATTCATTTTAATTGGTTTATTTTGTCAGAAAAATCTATAAAGTTACAAGAAAAGGCAGTGCTGACAAATTCGTGTCGAAATCATTAGTTTTAAGCTTAAAAATTAAGCCTGTTTTTTACTAAAATTAACATGGCACGGGGACGCTGTAAAGTTTTCTTAAATACAAAAATTTACTAAAATAATAAAAATGTATAATTACTTACATATTTCTTTACATAAAGTATATTTGTGTATTTTTGTTCAAAACCTACAAAAATAAAAATCATCTAAAATAATAAAGCTGCTACAATGTCACGTGACGTGTCTATAAAACATTTTCTTTTATTATTTTACAAGAAAAAACCTTCAACATTCATTTGGAAGTCGTTGCGTTGTAAGTACTCTTTGTATCATTTAATAAAGTTTATAAAACCGCAAAGTAAGAAGAAATCTAAGGCTCCTTTATCACGTAAATACTAGATCATTTCTGAATGAAAGCACGCTGTTGGAATGTGAACGCTCCACTCAGCGCAGAAAGTAGAATGTCCAACAGTGCAATTAGGAATTAATGTAGGTGTCACTGTATTTAGTGAACACCAGCTTACGTTTGTCATTTTAGTACATTTTCATTTCATTTCTTTTTGTGCTGAACATTTAGTTCGTCACATTACCAAGCTACTACACCAACACACCCAATCTTCTTTAAATGCCACCAATGAACATAAAATACAACATTTATTTTCTTTATCACGTCTTATTGTTATAAAAGTCTTTGCTTCTGTCCAATAATCCATTTTCATCCCAATCGTTTCTTCAAAATACGTCTTTGTCTCCGCCATAATTTTTATGACACCGATAACTTCAGACTGTTGAAATACTCAATATTATGTAAAGTCGGGCCCTTACAGATCAGAATTAAGTCTTAAACAGACTAACACAACACGTATAGTGAACAACGTATAGCCATTTCATAAAATTATTAAAGAATTGGTTGTGATTTTGAACATAAAGATAATTTAAGACTAATCATTCGTTTTGCCTGAGTGTACGTTAAGTTCGTGCGTCGTGTTGTTGCATCAGTCACACGTTGCTATGAAACAGTGCAACGTTCGGTTCTAGCCTTAGGATCACATCTCTCACTCCGGTCCTCAAGCCCAGCGATGCAGCAGGGCTGCAAGTCACTTAGGTACACGACGCCGTTCACAAGTGCTTAATACCGACATCACCAAAGATTCCACTTCTTAATACCCGAAGGCAGGTCTGGACAAGTTCCCAGGTGCAACCCCCCGGGTCCTTATAACCGTCATGCAAAAGGCTACTCCTTATTGGCAAGAGTTGGGATTCTAAGATCCTTTTGATAGAATGCGAGTCCTCATTGGCAGGGTGCTGTAGTCTTTAAAACTTGCAGGTACAAGCCCCAGGTCCCAGCACCTGCATATAGTCGGGATCTGACCCCGGTAGACAGGTGCACTCGCGTCAGCAGTGGAACTGCTGCTGCGTGATGGCGGACAGGTCTTTCATCAGCCCCTCCAGGTTCTGCATCTCGCGGTGCAGCCGCTCCGTGCTGCGGGACGGAGTGAGAGGTTCCAGCTCCTCCGCGCAGTGGGACACCACGCCGCCTGGGGACAAGTAAACGATATAAAAATTAAATAAATATTTATTTAAATACTTTAAACTATCATTACAGGTCTATAACCTAATGCAATAGCCAAGTCACACACACAAAATTTTCAGATGGGTTTTGGCCAGCAAGTTGGTCCTGGCTGAAGGATTGACCAGCAGCGGGAACGCACAAGTGCTGCAACACTCTCGGGTTGTGCTCTATGCCTCGGAGCAGTAGCCATGTACGACACTAGTGCACCCCGAGTAGATTGGACCCCACCATACCCAGTACAAATAGTGTGGATACGTTCAACGAGGCAGTAGGGGAACTAACTTAACTGCTACACTAAAATGGCCTTACGAGACTACACATAATTTTTCGTAAAATTTTGATCACCATTCACAGATTTTCAAAAAAAATTACAGTTAGCAAGGAAATGCCCATTTAAACACATTTAAAAAAAATGTTATATGTAACATTTTTTTGATGCCAATCGATCCTGTTTCTAATACTGATCAAAAACTTCTATGGGATCAACCCAGGTTGGAGTACTAAAAAAGTCAGAAATTGCAAAAATCTTTTCCCATCCATTTTGTTTGAAAATTTTAACCAAATTTTTTATTTTATTTTAATCGATCTTGTTCTCCTCCTCCTCGTTTCAGCTTCTGTGTCAAAATGTTTTAGTAATACAATAGAATATAACTAGTCTCACCTAGCTGCAGTCTGTTGGGTATGTGTCCCGGCGACGAGCTCGCGCTCTTCTTGTAAGGCGACGTCTCTCTCACACTACCTACAACGGAAGGGGACAAAATATTGCAAAGTGTTCACAAGATCAAAGTACATAACGTCGTTGAAGTTCTAACATCACGTAGGACAATTTTTGGCGACAGGACAATTTTTGGCGACGTGATATTTTGAGTTTTGATGCCGTTTGCTAGAGAATCGGAAGACGCGTTGTTTCAGCCAATCACAGAAACAAGCAAAATCTCTCTCTTGTTTGAAGTGAACACAAATTATAAAACGCTATTGTTACCTAACATTGGTAGAGATAAATACAGTTTTCTCACTCTCCTGTAAACTTGCTGTTTTTGAGTTACGTGGTGTTAGAACTGCTACAACGATAACGTCGGTTATGGGACATGTGCATCGCATTCTTTATCCATGCCAGAACTGCGCAAGTGGTGTCATGGTCCCTAGTAACTGAGTTCTGAAGATTATACAGATGACTTTTATGCGATTTCGATGGTGGTCCCAAGCAGAAAGTTGTTAGTGTGATGGACGGAACCACACCCTGATATATGACCACATCTTTCTAGTATACGCTGTACAGGTAGTCGCTGCCTGTTCCATGATGATATTTAGTTCCATTCGGTAAGACTGGAAGTCTGTCCCGAAAGTTGGGAAGAGGCTAGGGCGAG
This sequence comes from Noctua fimbriata, assembly GCA_905163415.1. Classification (NCBI taxonomy): domain Eukaryota; kingdom Metazoa; phylum Arthropoda; class Insecta; order Lepidoptera; family Noctuidae; genus Noctua; species Noctua fimbriata. The sequence continues at coordinate 12,884,662 of LR990948.1, read as the reverse complement.
TATTATGTAGCATGACGCAGTGACGTCACTAGCGAGTAGCGCTTCGCGCCTGCTTCGCACAGTTCTTACGACTTGATAAAACACCCAGTATCCCTCCTTATGTTTAATTTCTATATACGAATGAATACGATCAGAATCATATGATTTGCTTTTAGAACAGCGATGAAAGCAGACGATGCCGGTTGTAAAATGCCGAATCGTTCAATACAAAGACATTCAAATATTAACGAGCGACAGACGCGACAAGACGAAGTAAATCGTAATCTACTACTTGGTAACAGTCGATCAGTCGGTCAGTGTAGTGCGCTACGTGCGCTTGTCAGCTCGCATTCATGTCACATAACTTTGACTAGCAGAAAAATATTTTGTAAAAAAAAAATATGCCTTCTTGTGCTTTGCATTATTGTTAATTAAATCATTTAGTTTTGAGCGGTGTACATACCTCTAGAGTGCGAATGCGTGGGCGTAGAGTGATCACTGGCGTTGTCGCTGAGCGCGAAGCTGTGCAGCGCGGCCGGCCCCGCGCGCCGCTGCAGCGAGCCGCCCGCCGCGCCCGCCAGACCCTCCGAGCTCAGCGAGTCGCGGCTGCGGCAGGAAGGACATGTTTACTTGTGATCCACTCTCCTTGCGTGGAACAGCAGCGGTGTGCTTTTGGTGGAGCTCAGCTGATCATAAAATTATTTGAACCATACTTTTCTTTTTACCCGTGAAGAAAGTTGGTCAGTTGGATGGTCTGTAGATATTGACGTAATGACTCACTGTGTGTAGTGTCCGAGCGGCTCGTACGCCACATAGTGCCCCCGCTCCCGCGCGGCCGACGCGTAGATGTCGCCGCCCGGGCCCACCACGGGGCCGCCCGCCGGGCCCGCGGGGCCCAGCGCGGGGCCCGCGGGGCCCGCCGCGCCGCACGCCGCGCCCAGCGGACACGAGCCCGACCCACCTGCGGGACAGAACATGTTACGTGTGGACAAGTAGGTAGATGGGATGTGAGCTCTGTGCTAACAGTTTGACTTTGACAACGACTTTATTTCGAACGTATCGTATAGATGTGTTTTGGATCTTTTATGTCCACAACACATCTATCAATATTTCACATATGTAATTTAATTGATATTACTAAAAACTAATATTTGCAAGTTATAAGCAAGTACATGTAAATCTATGTATGTGCTATACATACATAGATTACTTACTATCCTAGAAGTAAGATCCCGTGGGCAGTTCCCGACATCCACGCGGGGGAAGCCGTGGGCTTGAGCTAGTCCCATTATAAAACAACTAAATTAAAAAATGTTATGTGTCGCCAGGAGGTGATGTTGACAACGTTTGGAAGACCTACAACTCGTCAAGCAAAAATATTTAATATTAAATGTTTTAGCCTGGACCTCAACCCCTCAGTTATCTCAGCAGTAATTCTCTCTCGAGCGTAGTTTAAATATTGTTAAAAGATTGTAGTATAGATTTATGTAATATGAAGAGCTACGTACAAGGTGCGGGCGGCGGGTGCAGCGGCGCGAGCGACGCCAGCGACGACTGCGGGGAGCCCACGCCCGCCAGCAGCGGCGTACTCTGCAGGCAGCACACAGTTTAGCGTACGACAACACAAAGGAACAAGGGAATACAATAAACTTATTACCACATACAGAAGGTGGGGGGCAATTTTGGAAAAGTAAAGGAAAACTCTGGATGAGACTCGCACGTACCAGGGAGGCATAAAAGGGAGGAGATGTACTCAGAAGAGTGGAAGGAAAAAGGCCGTCAGTGATGATGATGGGTGATGTTTCAAAATAGCCCGTTGAATTCATCTAATTTGTTTTTAAACCCATTTTAACTTTGTTTAAGAAGTGATGACAAACATGAAGAAGTTTTGAGTATGAATGTGGGGGGTAGTTATAAGAATAGGGGAATACCAAAAATATGATTTATGGACGTTCTCATGGCTCTTCCACATGCTATACGAGCCGTAACGTGGGGCGGTTGCGGACCCAGCGAACCTAGAAAGGGGGTCTTCGGAGATGAAGAATGACAAGGAATGTATGGAAGAAGACATGCTGCACCGATCACTTTATACATTGGGGAACAGACAGGGGGATAATCATGAACATAGGTAATAAATAAATATTAGAAACTGGAGTACGTACTCGTACCTGGTCGGGGTGCGGCATGCGCGCGTGCGCTCGGCGCTCGCACGTGCTGGCGCAGCCCACGCCGCCCACGCCACCCACGCCCACGCCCACGCCCATGCCCGTCATCGCTGCCAGACAGTACTCATGTTATGTACATAATATATAACAAGAATCTCATTCAAATGCACAAATATTTGACGAAAAGAGCGATCACTTTCATCATTTCGTATTAAAAACAAATTAATTTTGGATGGAGGATTTATGAACATAAAATGAAGGGTGTTTAGGTGCCACCAGATAGCGGTTGACCGTTGGCAGTCACGGTTCATATCACTGACGGTTTATACATTACATTATTGCAGCCGATTCCCTCCTCTTTCCCAAAAAATTACCTCTAAGTTCGAAAGTTCCCGTTCCCCCCCAGCCTTACGGAGGATTCGCGAAAACACATATCCGATCAACCCCTATTTCTTATAATTTTTTTTTGTCCCCCTCAACTGGAATAACCCGCCAGATTGTATTAACCGTATATCGTATAGTTCACAATCGATCAATCGCCATCTACTACGCAAAAGAAGCAGAACAAAAAACAAATGTGTTGTCTCACGTTTGGGCATATAGTCGCAGGCGTCACAGCGGTCGCAGCGGCGGCACAGGTCGGCCGGCGACGCGCGCAGCGGACACGTGTCGTCGCTGGCCGCCGACACCGAGCGCGACTCTAGCGGGGACCGGCGGGAGGGAACCGAATGTAAGCGCAAATCATAAGGGGCAGGCGAGGTACCGTGCTACAAGGATCTCTGGCCGCTCAAATGTCACAGACGCAGGGCGTTGCTTGTTACTTAGTCCCAATTTTACAGGCGCTAAAATATTATCCTTAAACAACTTTAAATTTATTCGGTAAGGTCATAATAGAAGTATAGAGACCACGAATTAACGTCCATTTGTCGCACTGAGGTCGGTTTTCAATCAACTTAATTTTAATCATTTGAGAATTGATGGGTAATCATACTTTTCAATATGTCATGTATTGAAAAGTATTGAATACTAGCTGTTGCCCGCAACCTCCGTTTTCGTGAAATGATTAATTATTATAAAAATATTACTTCCTATTATAATCGGATTTTGTAAACAATTTCAAGGGTTTTAATTTTTTACTGGAAACCCTAATTCTTTATCTAAAATAAAAGTAGCCAAAGTTACTCCTTATAACATCAGCTATCTGTCATCTATCTAGCTATCTGCCCGTCAAAATTGGTCGTGGCCGTTTCGGAGATTAGCCAGAACAAACAGACAGAACCTTTTTTTGTTATATAAGTACCGTATTTTGAAATTACAATCAGACACTTCAATTTTATATGTTTGTATAGATTGTGACGGTGACAATAAATACTGGACTATTGAGACTAAGGACCTTACCAAATGAACTTAATCAAGTGTTAAAATAATATTTTAAATCAATATAACAAGAAGCCAATGATACACAAAATAATGATGAACTGATAATGCAAATGATAAACAGAAAACTAAAGCATGGACACGAAGTAGATTTTCGCACTACACTTACTTCCTTTTGATAATGAATGCTGTATTCCGGATTGAAGAGAGCAGGTGTCACAGGCACACGAGTAATGCAGTCCTCACACATTCATTAGAGAGCAGGTGTCACAGGCACATGAGTAATACAGTCCTCACACATTCATTAGAGAGCAGGTGTCAGGCACACGACACACATTCATTAGAGAGCAGGTGTCTCAGGCACATGAGTAATACAGTCCTCACACATTCATTAGAGAGCAGGTGTCAGGCACACGACACACATTCATTAGAGAGCAGGTGTCTCAGGCACATGAGTAATACAGTCCTCACACATTCATTAGAGAGCAGGTGTCAGGCACACGACACACATTCATTAGAGAGCAGGTGTCTCAGGCACATGAGTAATACAGTCCTCACACATTCATTAGAGAGCAGGTGTCAGGCACACGACACACATTCATTAGAGAGCAGGTGTCTCAGGCACACGAGTAATACAGTCCTCACACATTCATTAGAGAGCAGGTGTCACAGGTACATGAGTAATACAGTCCTCACACATTCATTAGAGAGCAGGTGTCTCAGGCACAAGAGTAATACAGTCCTCACACATTCATTAGAGAGCAGGTGTCACAGGCACACGAGTAATACAGTCTTCACACATTCATTAGAGAGCAGATGTCTCAGGCACATGAGTAATACAGTCCTCACACATTCATTAGAGAGCAGGTGTCTCAGGCACACGAGTAATACAGTCCTCACACATTCATTAGAGAGCAGATGTCACAGGCACACGAGTAATACAGTCCTCACACATTCATTAGAGAGCAGGTGTCTCAGGCACATGAGTAATACAGTCCTCACACATTCATTAGAGAGCAGGTGTCTCAGGCACACAAGTAATACAGTCCTCACACATTCATTAGAGAGCAGGTGTCACAGGCACACGAGTAATACAGTCCTCACACATTCATTAGAGAGCAGGTGGCACAGGCACATGAGTAATACAGTCCTCACACATTCATTAGAGAGCAGGTGTCTCAGGCAAATGAGTAATACAGTCCTCACACATTCATTAGAGAGCAGGTGTCTCAGGCAAATGAGTAATACAGTCCTCACACATTCATTAGAGAGCAGCACTTACCGACATACGTAGGCACGTGGTGCCGCCGGTCGCGCGTGAGCTCGTACTAACGCACTAGCCACTTACCGACATACGTAGGCACGTGGTGCCGCCGGTCGCGCGTGAGGTCGTACTAACGCACTAGCCACTTACCGACATACGTAGGCACGTGGTGCCGCCGGTCGCGCGTGAGCTCGTACTAACGCACTAGCCACTTACCGACATACGTAGGCACGTGGTGCCGCCGGTCGCGCGTGAGCTCGTACTAACGCACTAGCCACTTACCGACATACGTAGGCACGTGGTGCCGCCGGTCGCGCGTGAGCTCGTATTAACGCACTAGCCACTTACCGACATACGTAGGCACGTGGTGCCGCCGGTCGCGCGTGAGCTCGTACTAACGCACTAGCCACTTACCGACATACGTAGGCACGTGGTGCCGCCGGTCGCGCGTGAGCTCGTACTAACGCACTAGCCACTTACCGACATACGTAGGCACGTGGTGCCGCCGGTCGCGCGTGAGGTCGTACTAACGCACTAGCCACTTACCGACATACGTAGGCACGTGGTGCCGCCGGTCGCGCGTGAGGTCGTACTAACGCACTAGCCACTTACCGACATACGTAGGCACGTGGTGCCGCCGGTCGCGCGTGAGGTCGTACTAACGCACTAGCCACTTACCGACATACGTAGGCACGTGGTGCCGCCGGTCGCGCGTGAGCTCGTACTAACGCACTAGCCACTTACCGACATACGTAGGCACGTGGTGCCGCCGGTCGCGCGTGAGCTCGTACTAACGCACTAGCCACTTACCGACATACGTAGGCACGTGGTGCCGCCGGTCGCGCGTGAGCTCGTACTAACGCACTAGCCACTTACCGACATACGTAGGCACGTGGTGCCGCCGGTCGCGCGTGAGCTCGTACTAACGCACTAGCCACTTACCGACAAACGTAGGCACGTGGTGCCGCCGGTCGCGCGTGAGCTCGTACTAACGCACTAGCCACTTACCGACATACGTAGGCACGTGGTGCCGCCGGTCGCGCGTGAGCTCGTACTAACGCACTAGCCACTTACCGACATACGTAGGCACGTGGCGCCGCCGGTCGCGCGTGAGCTCGTACTAACGCACTAGCCACTTACCGACATACGTAGGCACGTGGTGCCGCCGGTCGCGCGTGAGCTCGTACTAACGCACTAGCCACTTACCGACATACGTAGGCACGTGGTGCCGCCGGTCGCGCGTGAGGTCGTACTAACGCACTAGCCACTTACCGACATACGTAGGCACGTGGTGCCGCCGGTCGCGCGTGAGCTCGTACTAACGCACTAGCCACTTACCGACATACGTAGGCACGTGGTGCCGCCGGTCGCGCGTGAGGTCGTACTAACGCACTAGCCACTTACCGACATACGTAGGCACGTGGTGCCGCCGGTCGCGCGTGAGCTCGTACTAACGCACTAGCCACTTACCGACATACGTAGGCACGTGGTGCCGCCGGTCGCGCGTGAGCTCGTACTAACGCACTAGCCACTTACCGACATACGTAGGCACGTGGTGCCGCCGGTCGCGCGTGAGCTCGTACTAACGCACTAGCCACTTACCGACATACGTAGGCACGTGGTGCCGCCGGTCGCGCGTGAGGTCGTACTAACGCACTAGCCACTTACCGACATACGTAGGCACGTGGTGCCGCCGGTCGCGCGTGAGCTCGTACTAACGCACTAGCCACTTACCGACATACGTAGGCACGTGGTGCCGCCGGTCGCGCGTGAGCTCGTACTAACGCACTAGCCACTTACCGACATACGTAGGCACGTGGTGCCGCCGGTCGCGCGTGAGCTCGTACTAACGCACTAGCCACTTACCGACATACGTAGGCACGTGGTGCCGCCGGTCGCGCGTGAGCTCGTACTAACGCACTAGCCACTTACCGACATACGTAGGCACGTGGTGCCGCCGGTCGCGCGTGAGCTCGTACTAACGCACTAGCCACTTACCGACAAACGTAGGCACGTGGTGCCGCCGGTCGCGCGTGAGCTCGTACTAACGCACTAGCCACTTACCGACATACGTAGGCACGTGGTGCCGCCGGTCGCGCGTGAGCTCGTACTAACGCACTAGCCACTTACCGACATACGTAGGCACGTGGTGCCGCCGGTCGCGCGTGAGCTCGTACTAACGCACTAGCCACTTACCGACATACGTAGGCACGTGGTGCCGCCGGTCGCGCGTGAGCTCGTACTAACGCACTAGCCACTTACCGACATACGTAGGCACGTGGTGCCGCCGGTCGCGCGTGAGCTCGTACTAACGCACTAGCCACTTACCGACAAACGTAGGCACGTGGTGCCGCCGGTCGCGCGTGAGCTCGTACTAACGCACTAGCCACTTACCGACATACGTAGGCACGTGGTGCCGCCGGTCGCGCGTGAGCTCGTACTAACGCACTAGCCACTTACCGACATACGTAGGCACGTGGCGCCGCCGGTCGCGCGTGAGCTCGTACTAACGCACTAGCCACTTACCGACATACGTAGGCACGTGGTGCCGCCGGTCGCGCGTGAGCTCGTACTAACGCACTAGCCACTTACCGACATACGTAGGCACGTGGTGCCGCCGGTCGCGCGTGAGCTCGTACTAACGCACTAGCCACTTACCGACATACGTAGGCACGTGGTGCCGCCGGTCGCGCGTGAGCTCGTACTAACGCACAAGCCACTTACCGACATACGTAGGCACGTGGTGCCGCCGGTCGCGCTCGCCGGGCGGCGGCGGCATGTGACGCGCGGGCTCGTACTCCGCGACCGGCGCGCGGCCCAACGTCAGGGTGGACGACATCAGCGCTCCGCCGTCCACGCTGCCTGCCGATACTGGGGAGATAATATGACAATTACTTTTTGAAAATTTAAGGCCAGTTGGAACTCACAAATCAATCACTTGATCTATGATATCCACCCTTAAAGAAGTGCCCACGTTTATTGATGCGGGATCGGCTTGAGCCGATCTCTGGACAGTAGAGACATGTAACGATAGAGCGTACTCTTACTAGCGGAGCTGTGCAGCGACTTGTCCATGTGCTTGAGCTCCATCTGGTCGTGGTGGATCCACAGGTCTGGCGGCTTGATGCCGGCCGAGGCGGATGACTTCTGGTACGTGCTGGAAGAGAAACAAAAATCTTAAATAATTAGGAAAAGGTCCTGAACTACTGCTAGATATACTAGGGCGTTACGACTTTTTTTTCCCACAAATACTGTAGGCAACTTAAGTATTAATTACAAAACAATATAATCACTCAATAGTGAGTGAACTATGTGCTAGGACAGAATCAGTTTGTATTGAGACGTGGTAAGTCGAGTGAATATTCAATTATCTATACAAATAAATAAAATTAGTGTCCGTAATATCAAAACAACAGCTTTTTACTGAATGCATATGAAAATATCATCATCATCATCATTTCAGCCGAAAGACGTCCACTGCTGGACCTAGGCGTCCCCCAAGTGTCGCCACATTGACCGGTCCCGTGCGACTCGCATCCAGCGGATCCCTGCAAACTTCACCAGGTCATCAGTCCACCTAGTGGGAGGCCTTCCAACGCAGCGTCTTCCGGTTCGCGGTCGCCACTCTAGAACTTTTCGGCCCCATCGGCCATCCGTTCTGCGAGCAATGTGCCCTGCCCACTGCCACTTCAGTTTGGCAATTCTTCGGGCTACGTCGGTAACCTTGGTTCTCTTGCGGATGTCCTCATTTCTGATTTGATCACGCAAGGAAACTCCGAGCATAGCCCTCTCCATTGCCTTTGGGTGACTTTAAGCCTTCTGATAAGGCCCATTGTGAGGGACCACGTTTCGGTCCCGTATGTAACCACTGGCAACACACACTGGTCATAGAAAAATATATACGGCACTTATAACAAAAACACATGTTTTTTTTTTAATTTTTGACTGTCTGTCTGTCTGTTTGTTCCGGCAAATCTCCGAAACTACCGTCTAACTAACGTCTAACGTCTACTATAGTCTAACATAGGCTATTTTTATTTTAGAAAAAAAATTAGGGTTCCGTGCAAAAAAATTAAAACCTTGAAATTGGTCACAAAATCCGGTTTAAAAAGGGAAGTAATATTTTTTTATATTAATTTCACGCGAACGAAGGTCGCGGGAAACAGCTAGTTGAAAATAGAAACAACTGCATCGGCTTATTTCTTGATTTCTCAAAGGTCTATGACACTGTCATGGTGTCCATCCTTGTCGGTAGGCTAGAATTCATAGGCATAAGAGGCATTCTTCTTGATATTTTTCGTAACCACTTAGCAGAACGAAGTCAGTCTGTATAGATTGGTGCTCTGGTCAGCAATGAGCAGTTTGCCAGCTACGATGTACTCCAGGGCAGCATGCAGGGTTCAACATTGTTCTTAATTTCATGAACAATGTATGCCTTCACTTAAGTCTGGTCTGCTCACCTGGTGTCCGGCGACAGCGGCGGCGTGGAGCGGCGACAGCACAGCGACAAGGCGAGCGCGGCGGCCAGCGCCAGCACGGCGCACGCGCCGCCCGCGCTCGCCCACAGCCACGCGGATGTGGCGCTGGCGAGGCCCCCGCCTTCACCTGACTCTGGGGAAGTCGAGTTATATCATACCACGCCTCGACTGTACGTAAGAACTTTGTGACAAAATCGGTATGTCCGATGACGTGTGAATTTATGACGTTCGAAATCATTTAAAATGCTCGTTCGGCTCGCGCGCGTCTGCGGCTTGGTCACAGTTCTAACCTAACCGGCCGCACCTAGGTATAGCCGGCTAGAACTAGGTCGAACCTTACTTCGGCTTTTAGCCGTAACATATACAGTAAAAGCTCCCAGCGGGCAAACAGCCATGGCCCACCTGGAAGACTCTTAACCGACTGCGAAGCTAGTTGGGCCGTTGCGGCTACTACTAGGTCCGGAATCCCTATTCCGATGCAGAAGAGTGGGACTATGAAGTCTCATCCCAAACCATGGTTCTCTTCCCGTCCTGCTCTTTGTGCAACACTGTTCTTTAAGGGACCTGTCTGAAGCCACCACTAACGCCCTCGCTGTGGATGAGAATCATCGACACGAAGAAGAAGAAGTATGCACTCACCCATAGCGGTGGTATAAGTGATGGGCGCCCCGAAGGGCCCGAGCCCCTTGCTGTTGCGCGCCTGCACCTTGAACAGGTACGCGGTGCGCGGGCGCAGGCGCTCTACGCGCGCGCGCGTGCGCTCGCCCAGCGCCGCCACGGCCGTCCACTCCTCGCCACTGACGCCCGAGCGGGCCATCGCGTACATGATCACGTAGCCTGGGGAGTGATCCTATTGTAGCTAGGTAGGTATGTCGGTGGCCGGAACTAATTTGCAATGGTTTTGAATTAATTGACCTCGAAAACCACGCAAATTACAAATTTTCGTAGGAGCCATCCTTATTAAGTTTTTGACTCCATTTTCATTTTTAGCAACTTGGAAAACCATAAAAGTGACACGCGAAGTCAAGTGTGTACTTACGAACCTAGGTATAGTAAACCAGGTAAGGTACCTACCAATAATGAGCCCGTTGGGCTTGGCGGGCGGCTGCCAGCTGAGGTCGGCTGCGCGCGCGGCGGGCGGGCCGGCGCGCAGGTCGCGCGGCGCGCTGGCTGGCGGCGCCTCCAGCGTTCTGTTGGACACCAGCAGCGACCACGCCGACGAGCGCCCGCCTGGGGGGAGGAACGACAACTCAAACACGATCATTTAATTGTCTATACCTACAAGGTGTAACATAATAAACTCCAGACCTCCCGTGTGGTCTCTCGGACCATGAAACTGAACAACTTTTGTTCTAAGAGTTCTTAAAATTCACAGAATGAAATTGGACTTCCTATAGTAACTGACGCGATCAGCTGAACAACATTTATGGTAAAAATAAAAAAGAAGTAATGAATTTTCAAAAGACATAGAATTTTTTTTTTAATTCATGGTCTTACATAGCACGCAAGACCTCTCGCGTTTATTATGTTACACCCAGTATGAGAAAGATTTTCACAATGAAAGCGAGACCGATCACCACATATAAATCGTATTGAAGAGTTTTCAGTGTCATAATTGCACACATAGCTCCATTACATATAGCTCCATTAAGTGGTTACCCCTCTAAAAGACACATGTGCGTTCAAATCGACTTATAGGCCCAAATTGACTTTTGAATTTTGCAAAAAAGTTTTATTATAATTAATGTATTGTTTTAGTGTTTATATAAGTTTAAGTTTGTATTTTATTTTTTTGGTTTTCCTTTTTTTTTTTTTTTTTCAATTACTTTTATGATTGCATATTACGATAGCAAAGTAGATTGATCATTCATCGAATTATTAACTACCTAACTGGCTTAGTTGGTAAGAGCTTGCGGTAATCACAGGATAACCAATGATTCGATGGTTCGAATCTCGTCCGGGCATAAGAATACTTCTTGTTTTATTCGTAAGGATGTATTTGTTTGAATTACAAAAATGTTGTATAAAGTTAATTTTAATACAGCTGGGGTAACTTAGTCGTTTTAAGTGAACATACACATCAAACGTTGTAGTTATAACTTGAGGGTATAGAATATTTTATAAAGAAAAATTAAGTAAGTAAAATTAATGAATACCCTTAAATTAATCGATAGATGTTCTATCGATTAGACAAAGGACCTAAAGATAAAGTGACTAGGACGATTGTAGATAAAAATTTCATCGCAAATCATATGGACTCGCTGGCTAGTTCGTTAAACTGCGTTCGGTAATGCGATGGTTCGAATCCAAGTCGAAACAATGAACTCTTTTGAAAGTAATCTTCAGATTATTCATAACGAATTCAATGTTGTAGCAGAGAAACATTTTAAAACTTGAGGGGTTAGCACATACTGACGCCGTGTGTACGTGCTCTATAGTTTCTACCACAAATTGTTTAACATAAAATATTACGCGCGGGAAATACAAACTGAACGTAGTTTGAACTTCGTTTACATAAATGTATATGATCTTGATTGATTGGTTGTATCCTCTACGATGTCTGATGTCAGCTACCACGCGGACGAAGTCGCGGGCAAAAGCTAGTCCAATAATACAATTTTGATTTTTGCCATATTGGGCCCCGGGCTTCAAATTAGCTGGGAACTGATGATATCCCTCCATCTTATATAACCCACCTTTGATCAGCTTGACGGCGAACTCGTACTGCGTGAAGGGCTTGAGCTCGTCCAGCATGCAGTTGAGATCCGTCGCGTTGAACGAGCGCACCCGGCCGCCCGACGACGACCAGCGCACTACGTAGCGGCGACCGTCCGTCGCCGTCTGCAACCACACAGGTTCATACATAACTGTCTCCCCATCTTGCCCTTTAGATGATCATGGTAGGGTCCCAGGTACCCGTGAGGTCGTCTGTACTGCAGTTACATTTTTGAAAATAGAAAACTATGCACCAATTTCACACGAATTCCAAAGATTGTTGGAAGTTTCAAAGATTAAAATTATAGCGCATGAGGCAATAGTAACGACATTGCCTCATGCGCTCGCACTGACAGCACTGTGGACACGTGTGAGCGCGGCCTAAGTACGGCGAGGACACATTTAACAATTAAAATCTTTGCGGTGTCTAGTTAATATGCTACATTTACATTAAATGTCTGTCATTTTAAAATGTTACTCACTTCTCCTTTCGGCAGTGTAGGATCTGTCCAGTACACGACAGCAGTGGTTCCGCTCAGCATTATGACCTGCGCACAAATACAAAGAAACTTGCAACACACATTCAATACAACTATTGCTGAGCCCCCAACTAGCATGACGACAGCCTGTTTTCGTCTAAATTGTCTGTCCACTTTGATATTCCGAAATCGGGAATAGTCGAATTAATCGATCGAAGGATTTTGATTGGACATGAGAAAAGTAGTCGAGGTAAGTGGACTAACCTTGACCCCCACAGGCGGTATGAGCGGCGGCGGCGGGGGCTCGTCTTCGTCGTCGTCCCCCGGCTCGTAGTCCTCGTCGCCCTCCTCGTCGCCCGCCTGCGTCGTGCGCGTGCGCAGCGTGGCGTACACGGCCGGGCCCAGCCCACGCGAGTTGGACGCGCGCAGCGAGATCACGTACTCCGCGTTACTCTCTGTGGGGGAGTCACATACTGACTGTAACGAGACCCTCAACGAACCCGCAGGCACTAGTTCTGCCCCACATTGAATCATTTTTTGTTCTGGACCGTAACTGGGAAGTTACCGTTATTTACAGTTTATTTTTTTAAATATACACGTTCTTAATGTTTTAACTTTGTACTATTCAATGCATCCATCAGCATAAAATTTTGAGTGCGTTACATTGAGTTCTACCGTAAAAAGTAATTTTATAACACAAAAAAAAAAAAAATGTTTTCCAGCAATAATTGTTGCGTAGACTTACTTAGTTTGACGTACAAAATTCTTGGTTGACGGCTTCGTGAAGGGTCCGTTTACACCTAGCATATCAGCCTATAATGTTCGTACTCCCACACACTCACCCAGGCCGCGGATGACGTGCGAGTGCTGGTGCGCGGGCAGCTCCCTGGCGGTTTCGTCGGGCACGCCCAGCCCCCAGCCCAGCACGTAGCCGCGCACTACGACGCCGCCGTCGTCTTCTCCCCACCATACGGAGATCCAGTCGCGACCGGCGCGGGCTTTAAGAGAATAGAAAAACATGTATCAACGTGTACCAAGCCGATGTTGAGTCGTCTACGTAGAGTCTTGGGAGGTGTCCAAGTTCCTTTGCAGAAGGTCTATGTCCAATAATGGTCGTGTATGCGGCTAGTGCTGAAGAGGCTGGTGCATACGTACTGGTGAGCGGCGGCGGCGCGGGCGGCACGCGGCTCTCGTCCAGCTCCTGTCTCTGCGTGGACGCCGTCACCCACTCGCTGAACGGGCCCGAGCCGTTCGCGTTGATGGCGCATACGCGGATCTGGGGACGATATATGTGTTGAGAACAGTCCGTGTTGCTCAGGAACGGGCTACGGAGATCAGATGGGCTATCTGTGTACTCCAGGTAGAATACTGATATCCAGCTACTTCCGGTTGGTTAGACTGAAAGACGACTACAACATACTGGGGAAAGACTAGGCAGATGATGATGTCTTAAAAACCTCCAGAAAAAATCAACGCAAACAGGAAAAATATTCCTGTCTTGTTTTTACTGGCTGGGCTTAGCAAGAAATGCACCTCATCTGATTGTACGAGCAAACCCGTACAATATCAAATGTATCAATTTCATGCTGACATCGACGCGCAGCGAATGAATAAAATATACAATTATAAGTCAACGATCAGTAGTCGCATAGCACCGTTTGGGCTAACAACAAAAGACTCATTCGCCGCGAGTTGATCAATTATCAGTTTTGGGTGTTCTTTCAATACACAAATTCAATCATTCTATCAGTCTGTCAGTCTACCATTTAAATGTACCTTACCCGATTATTTCTCAAAACAAAAAGACGTTCACTTCGGCAGACACATATGTCATCAGTGGTTACGCTGGAACTACGTAAACCACGCCAAAACATGTATGTACACATTTATGTACCGAAAGAGTCCGATTATTTGGCCTGAGCCACAAGTTTGGTTATCAGAAGCGAGGCCCTCACCACAGGGCTGGGCTTCAAATAAAAACTATTTTATCCATAAATAGACCAAAAGAATGCTCAGTGTTACCTGATAAGTAGTAGCAGTATCCAGCCCCCTTAACTCCGCTCTCTTCTGATCAGCTGGTGTAGTCAACGAGTCAGCCTTCCTCCTCGCTTGGGTGGGCCCCAGCGCGGGGGGGCCCGGCGAGGGGCCCGGCGCCGCGCGGTAGCGCACCTTGTAGCCCGTCAGGGGCCCGCGGTGAGTGCGGGATGCGGGCGCCTCCCAGCGGACTAGGATTGACTGTAAGGCAGGGCAGACAGAAGTTAATATCTGTCTTTTGGTAAACTTTATAGAATGCGTTTGGTTTTTTTCCGTTTAGTACCAAGTTGTTTCCCGCTTACAATTTTGGATCTGAAAAATAGAATAATTCACGGCGTCATGCGATTTTATTAAAGTGACGTCATATTTTATTGGGCAATAACTTTTCAAAAACCTTACTGAGAAATGCTGGTATTGACACAGGCCTATAATTCATATCATGACATTGTGTAATAGCTGGTACAGGGGCTGCGATTCTCAATACAAATGTATTCCCCATTTGTCTGCCTGTGTAAACCCTCTACAGCAATATTCTTTTTCTCATTAAATCAAGGTCTGCTGTAAACACTCGTCATTTTCAGCTCATAATAAGTAAAGAAAATTTAACCAAAATTATAAAAAAAATGTTGTAGGAACCTCAATGTCATTTTTAAAGACCTATCTACAGATACCCCGCACGTATAAGTTTTTTGAAAAAATATTTTTTTTAGTTTCAGTTCCATGTATGGGGAGCCCTTAATCTTTTTACTTTTGTATAAAACTCGTAAAGCGGTTCACAGAATACATCTACCTACCAAGTTTCAACTGTGTAGTTTCGGTATAAAGTGGCTGTGACATACGGACGGACAGATAGACAGCCAGACATAACGAATCTATAAGGGTTCCGTTTTTTACCACTACGTGTTTCGGCTACGGAACACTAAAAATGCACCATTTCTTTGCAAAAAACAGTAAAATTAAAATAGTTCAAACATGTTTAGCTAAGGTAGAACATTTTTTTTTTTTTTTTTAGTTAGCCCGTATTGTCCCATTCCTGAGCAAAGGCCTCCCCCCATTCCTTCCACTTCTCACGATGGTGTGCTTCTTCTCGCCAATTCGCGAGGAAGCCATCCAAGATGTCCCGCCATCTTCTCTTCGGTCTGCCGCGACCCCGTCTAGCTGTTTCAGGACTCCAGTCTTGCGATATTCGGGCCCACAGCTGTGCCGGCATCCGGCAGACATGGCCTGCCCAGTCCCATTTTAGTGTCGCAGCTTTATAAGCTACGTCGGTAATTTGCGTTCTGGAGCGCAGTGTGGTGTTTCTTATCCGGTCGGTTATTTTTACATTCAGTATGCTGCGCTCCATCGCTCGTTGGCAAACCTTGAGTTTGGACTTCTGGACGTTAGTCAAAGACCAAGTCTGCGCACCATATGTCAGAATGGGGAGTATACACATGTCCATTAGCTTGCGTTTTAAGGGGATGGGTAAATCGCCCTTGAATAGCTCTTTCATGGACCAGTAGCTCTTCCAGGCGTTTTCCGTGCGTCTTGCCACTTCTTTATCTTGTCTCGCCTGGAAGGAGACCACTTGGCCAAGGTAGATGTAATCTTAGACATAGTGTATTTTCTCCCCGTTTAAGTGCACGTTGATAGGTGAACTGTTGGTCATGGGCTTAGTCTTTGACATGTTCATCTTCAGTCCAACCTCAAGGCTTGCTTTGCCGAGTTCTTGAAGCATATTTTCCAGTTCCGCAGCTGACGAAGAGAAAAGTACAATGTCATCAGCAAAGCGTAGATTTGTCAACCTCGCCTCACCGAGACAGATACCTCTCTCTTCCCAGGCGGTCGCCAACGTTCTAAAGACTTCTTCTAGGGTACTGGTAAATAGCTTTGGAGATAGCGGGTCGCGTTGTTTGACTCCCTTTAAGATTCTGAATTGCGGACCTGTCCGTTCTATTTTTATAGCGGCTGTACTGCTGGAATAGATATTTTGTAGAAGACGTATATAGGTAGATTCTACATTTTGATTGCTAAGAGCGTTAAAGATGGCAGAGTGCGTTATACTATCGAATGCTTTCGAGTAGTCCACAAATGCAAGGTAAAGTGGGATATTAAATTCTACAGATTTTTCTATTATCTGATTGATGGTATGCAAGTGGTCGGTGGTAGAAAGTCCGGGACGGAAGCCTGCTTGTTCAGGAGGTTGGTGTTTATCTAGATCACCAGCTATGCGATTTTCTATGACTTTTATAAAGATTTTGTAGACATGGGAGATCAGACTGATGGGTCTATAATTATTTAAGTCCGACTTGTCTCCCTTCTTATGCAGTAATATAATATTTGAATGGCAAAAGTTTGTGGGGAAAACACCCGAACGAAGAATGTCATTGAACAGATTTGTGATGTGGGGAAGTAGTATTGGTTCGCCGATTTTCAGGGCTTCAGTGCTAACGCCATCTTCGCCGCATGACCGGTTGTTCTTCATTTTATTTAGTGCAAAGTGGACTTCGCCACCAGAAATGGGTGGAATGGTGTCTGGGCAGAAGTAGGTAGAACATAGCATGCAAAATTTTAGGGTTAAGTAAAATGTTACAAGGCATCAACATTTTTTAGCCATAAATTCTTTTAGACTATAGAAATTACATTCGTTTATCCACTTGTGCAATTTAATCTTTAATAATCTTGAATTTAATATTTTGAATTGCCTTGGTATCTTGTTGTAAATACGTACGCACATTGTTACACAGTTTTTATTATGTTTGGCAAGTCTTGGCAAATCATTCAATACTAACATAAAAGGATCTCGTCTGTTCCGGGAATTCACATCGTTTGCTGTCTTAAATAGTTCCTTAGTCCTAACTACGAACACACATATTTCATAAATATACAGAGATGGCAACGGTAACCAACCAAACTTTTTGAACATTGGTCGACATGAGTCATCAGGTTGAACTCCACATATTGCTCTGATGCACTTTTTTGAAATTCAGGTCGGTGCTATTACCCCACATTACGAGACCATAGCGCAGTAGTGATTCTACATACGCGTGGTATGACATAATGGCAGTTTTTATGTTCGTTACATTTTTAACCTGTTTCAGTGCATATACGAATTTATTAATTCTAGTGCTTACATTATCGACGTGTTCTTTCCAGTTTATATCCTTATCTACTAATACGCCTAAAAACCTTGTATGTGTTACCTCTTTTATTTATTTAGTTTTTATTATTATTCGATTGATTAAATTGAATATAAACAGATTTGTCTAAATTTATTTTCAAATGGTTCATGTCAAGCCAAAGCAGCAATATATTTATTGTATTATTAATGCCGAACTCATGATCCGCAATGGTATTCTTCTTTTTATCAGATGTTACTATAATAGATACGTCCGCAAATAATATGCATTTATGTTTGGTTATTTTTATGATATCATTTATGTATATAAGAAACAATATTGGGCCTAGAACGCTTCCTTGTGGAACACCATATTTATTGTGTCGATATTCTGATGATTAAGGTACCATATCTTTATTTTTGTTGATTTTATTGATAATGACACGTTGCTGTCTGTTACTTAAATAAGACGACATCCACTGAAGTGCAGGTCCCCTGATTCCGATAGTCTCTAACTTATCTAGTAATATGTCGTGTGACACTAGATCGAACGCTTTCGATAGATCAAAAAAGAGCCCAGTAGTTATTAATATTTGTAAGTATTGATTTAATAAGTGAGAAAATGGCTAATGACGTGGATTTGTTTTTTTGGAATCCAAACTGTTCAGCACTTGTAATTTGGAATTTATTACAGAAATCAATGAGTCTTATATGCATACAATTTTCATAGATTTTAGACAAAACAGGTATTAACGTTATATACGGTCGATAGTTATTGATATCACATTTATCTCCCTTTTTGAATAATGGCTTTATTATGGATAGTTTTAAAATATAAACTGAATCGATTCCAATAATTTTTAAACCTGGTTATATTTTGTCCCAAAAATATTTAAAAAAGTTACAAGTTGGACACCGAGCGACATTAAGTACCTATCGCAATAATTTAGGTACCTACTGCCAAATTATGTTTATCAATGAGCTCAATACGACGCTGGAAGCCCGCCCGCGGGCGCGTAGCGTGGTGACCACGCTTTTGTGCGGACAACCAGGTAACAGAATAAGCTTATAACTTTGTGATTTTTCATGATACAGTTTTGAAATTTTGTACATAGATTCTTTACATAAAAATACTCGACACGTGTTTCAGGTTTCGCATATACTAAAACTAATGTTGTAACAATCTTTCTTCAAAATTTTAATGTCAAAAATAATTGAATCGGCTCAATTTTCGTGGAGAAAAAGGAGGATACGAAACGTCAATCTCGTCAAAATGTTTGTGATAATTATAATCAGTTTGAGTTGCAGCTGTCCCTATCGCACTCTAAGGCTTGAGGTAAGGAAGTGGCAATTGCCGATAAAAAAAAATAGTTTTCTCTTAAATAAAATAAACATATTCAGTTAAAGTCACCGTAGCACTGGTAGCGAGCGCAGTAACGTTGGTGGGAGGCTGCGCGGGCGTGTCGGTGGGCGTGCGCAGGCGCAGGCTGGCGGGCGCGCCGCCCAGCGCCGCCACGCGCACGCCGTACGCGGCGCCCGCGCGCAGCCCCACCAGCGTGCAGGGCGACCCGTCCACCCACTGCACCTGCTCGCGCCCGCTCTCCTCCTGGGGGACGAATGTTTGGCTGGTCACAATGACTACTAAAATTATTCCCTGAGTATCAAATCTAAAAGATAAGACTTGACTGAAAAAAACTACGTAATTTTTTCCGAGCTTTAAAGCGTCTGGCAGAAAGGAGATGGGAAATTCTGGGCCCAGCAGTTAACCAGTTGAAAAGGGTATTAAAAAAACCGTTATATTTTTCTAAAGGAAATCACAAAATACAGTACCTTGTTTCTATCTAGGAAGCGAGAAAAGTTAAATTAAGTTATGAAACTATATACTCGAATTATTACATGCCTGAATTCTTAGTAATCGATAACGAATGAATCGGCAAAATCTTAGAATATGTATTAAAATTAAGTGACAAGTGGTTATCAATCATTTCGTGGAATCGATTCATAGCGAATCGAGTTCCTTTAATTTTTTTTCAGTTGCAACACTGCTCACCGACTGACAGATGACAGGCACGAAAAAACCAGCACTCGTTCGTTTGCCTTCATTCTCAGTTTACTCACCTACTGCTTCTAACTGCTAGATATTGGATGTAGAGACTTGTCTTCGATTGCAGCGACTGTCCAGGGCGTGCCAAACGTGTCAGATCTTCGACGCGTTACACATGGAGGCTCTCTACTTACACTCCATGCATAGAACCATTACACAACCGAAGCCATTGAAAAATATTTCACAAATAACATTTAAAAAATTACATTGTTATAATGTAACCTCACTTTTAGTATACTTCATATAACTTGATTCCTGGATAGCCAAATATCACCAAATTTTAAGTGAGGCCTTGTTATTATAGCCTCTTACAAATAAGGCTAGTTTGATTGAGTTAACACCTGGGCCCAGGAAACTATGGAGTCTTTTCCTTCGCCTTTCCACCAACCGTATGGAATATTGTTAAAAAAATATAATCAACACTGTCAGTCACGTCCCAGTGTTGTTTATATTTTTTTTACAATCTATACATATAAAATTCAAAGTCCTGACTGACGGACTGATATATCAACGTACAGCCCAAACCGCTGGTCCTAGAGACATGAGCGGGGTGTATTCTTTGTGAAGAGTAGGTATCCACTAAGGAGAGGTTTTTCGAAATTCCACCCCTAAGATGGTGAAATGGGGTGTTGAATTTTCTATGAAACTTTTTATTCTCGCGGTCGTTTGACCTAAAAATTTGTGTATGCACAAAAAAATTTTTAGGTCAGTCTTTTCAGTTAAAATGATGAGAAAATTGTATCACAGTTTTTCCTAAATCATCCCAAAAATAAAATTCAAACTCCTGAGTGACTGACTGATACATCAACGCACAACGTAAGCCGCTGGTCTTAAAGAAATTAAATTTCAAGTAGTCTTTGTGAAGAGTAGGTATGCACTACGAAAGGGTTTTTCGAAATTCCACCCCTAAGAGGGTGAAATGGGGGGTTGAATTTTCTGTGAAACTTAATATTTTCTGAATCGATTGACTCGAAAATTGGTGTCCACACTCTTCAATTAAAATTATGAGACACGTGTATTATAGTTTTTCCAAAATCATCACCGAACAGAGTCAAATAGGGCTTCGAAACTCACGTAGACGGGCGCAGGGCGCGCAGTGTCGCGCAGGGCGTGCGGGGCGCGGGAGTATTTACCTATTAGTAAGTAGGTAGGATTTTTCTGAGGTAGACGTGTCTGTTAATATACGTGAAATCCCGATTTTAGCGTTGACTCGTGAAACGCGACATTGATATTCCTTTATGATTGATTCCTTGATTGCCCCTTCGTCCGTAACCGTGACCAAGAGTGGAAGTGTGTCGAAATTTAATAATGTACAAGGGGTAACCGCGCAGGTTCATTTGAAGTAAACCTACCTCAGTGTAGTGCACGGAGTACTTGGTGGGCGGCGGCAGCGTGGCGGGCGCGGCCCACGTGAGCCGCAGCGCGTGCGCCCCTAAGGGTTCCCCGCGCAGGTTCAGTGGCGGACCGTGCGTCACCTCCTCTTCTGATGTTAGCACTTCTATTAGCTGTGGAGACACGGAACATGTTGTAGTTTGACGGTTTGTGACTTCCCTTTAGCAGCACCACGAAAGAAAAAAAAACAAAAAACTTGTTTTGCCCTCTTGTTACATTCGTATGTTTGAGTAAAATATTTAGCGCCACTATTTTTAGTAGATGAGTTCACCCACTCGAAAAGTCAAAGAATAATCAGGATCGAGTAATCGAAGACTCATACCAGGTACAGAAAAGTTGAAAGTTTTCTTAGCATGCAATGAGGCGGTATGAAGTCCATGTATGTTCGTTACCGAAAGAGCGAAAGCCCCTTCATTCGATCTTTCAGTAACGAATGTCATTTTAATGAAATAGAAGAAGACTTAAGTTTATTTAAAGATGCGAGAGTTTCTCTCTCCTTTTATACTCACATCAGAAGGCGGCGACTTCGCGTGCTCAGTATAAGCCACGACAACGAACTGGTATGTCGTGTTCGGTTGTAGCGACGCCACATTCATTTCGTGTCGAGTCGGCCCGCCGCGGGATACTCGCTCTCTGATACGTGATAGGGAAATTGTGGTGTTATAGGCAAAACAAAACATGTTGCAATCAACGGCACTTAAGATCGGACTACGAAGGCCGCCCTTGGAGTTTGGTCAAAACGGTACGGACAAAATGCACGGATTCAGTCCTCGTGATCTGACGGATAATGTATTGAAATATCGGTCAGAGTTCGGTGAGTGCTGTCGATCGGCATCATTTCCGCAGCGACGCAAAGATGCTGTCAATTACAAATTTATAGACGCACGTCCTAAAATTATTTTAATATTTTAAAACTAGCTGTTGCCCGGGACTTCGTTCGCGTGGAAATTTTGGTGTGCATGTGTGAGACTGCCACCTCTCTCCCTCGTGAGATTGGGTGATATTTGGCGCGACACCCCCTTAAACGCCTCACGTAATTAATGGACGTCCCCTTAGGTGACTCCGCTCTTCTACTTAAAATTAAACAATGTATCTGCAATTGAAAAAATACTATAAATAATAGTGTTATTGGGTTATCCCATTAGGAATTTATAAATAGCAGCCACAGAATCTGGATTTGTGCCCGATTGCTGGCAATAGGCTCACCCCCTATTCAATATAACTGGCGAAATGTGTGTGTACGATTAGGTACACGTCTGCCCAACCCTTCGGGGTTTTAAGGAGTGATGTTATGTTATGTGTGAGAACTGACTGCCAGATCAAAAGGTGATAATGTACTGATGACTACAAAGGCGTCCTTTTGCACCCAAAAGGACGCCTTTGTAGTCAAAATATAAATTTTGGGTGCTGTAGCACCGCTACAGCACCCAAAATTTATATTCTATTTATATTATATTCTGGGCGGCAGAGGTCCGAAACAAAATTAAATGGCGTTGAGGCGACGATATGGCTTTAAAAATCGGTGTATTTTGGCGCTATAGAACTTTTCTGCAAAGTGAACCTTGTTGGGCGCTTTTTATTCTAATACCGTTCTGTATATTTTATTTTTTATTTATTTATTAGGTCTACCAACAATTGTCTACACTTATCTATACTAATATTATAAAGCTGAAGAGTTTCTTTGTTTGCTTGCTTGAACGCGCTAATCTCAGGAACTACTGGTCCGAATTGAAAAATTCTTTTAGTGTTTGATAGCCCATTTATCGAGGAAGGTTATAGGCTACACAACATCACGCTACGACCAAAACGAGCGGAGCATTTATGAAAAAGATTGCAAAAACGGGGAAAATCCGAACGCAGACGAAGTTGCGCGGGTCAGCTAGTCTTCTAATAAAACTAAACATGATTTTAAACTTTTCACAGTGCAACCATTACTTAAAGGTAAACACTACATGATCAAAAAACAACAATAATAAATATATTGTTAGCTACAAACTATGAGTAAACTTAACAACTATCAGCAATATAAAACTATGTTCTATTACCATGACTGAAAACACAGTACAAAAACTTTTACAATAAGTCTGATAAACAGTTCCGAAATTTAAATTTTTGCTTATTCAGTGAATCGAAGTGAAAATCAACCTTATCACTACAGCTATTTAAAACCCTACAAAACCTAGCACATGGAGAGTTGGAACCCAACACCGTTCTTCTCATTGGAGGACAAAGCGGAGTAATTGGTTTGCGCGGAATCCTCGAAGGAGCACGAAATTTAAAGAGTGCGTCTATGTTTCCCTTCAAGATCTTGCTAGCAAACATTGCGTCGTTCAAACTTCTTCGCTCTTCCAAGGAGTGCATTTTAAAGAATTTTAATCTTTTTTTATACGAACGCACTTCCCTAGATATACCCACAGAAAAAGCCAGATGCCAAACGAAGCGTTTTTGGACGCGTTCTAGGCGCAAACTACTTGTAGCGTAGTGTGGCCGCCACACCACACTGCAATACTCTAATATGCTACGTACAAAACTCTGATAAAGTAAGATTTTAGTATTAATTTGCCGAAAACCTTTACATTGTCTTATGACGAAACCCATCATCCTTGACGCTTTTTTAGAAATGTGATCCAGGTGTGGTGCAAAGGTTAGTTTTTGGTCAAATAGAACATCAAGGTCACGTATAGTGTCCACTTCACTAACCTTGTCCTCATTTATATAATACGCTGTCTTTAGTGGATTATTTTTCCCTGTATATTTAACGTGGTGACATTTCTTCGAATTCAAATACATTTCATTACTTTTACACCATTGAATAAGACTGTTAAGGTCCTTCTGTAACAGTAAGGAGTCTCTGTTAGATTCCACAATTCTAAGAAACTTCAAATCGTCCGCATACATGAAAATTTCAGAGTGCCGTAAACAGTTGGGAATGACATTAATAAAATAGTTAAATAATATTGGCCCTAGATGAGAGCCTTGTGGGACTCCAGATGAGATTTTATATACGTTAGATTGATAACCGTTTACCACAACAAAAAATGATCTACCTTTCAAGTATGAAGTCACCCATTCAAGCAAACCACCAGTGATACCATAAGCACGTAACTTACATGATAAGATTTTGTGGGGAACTTTATCAAAGGCCTTGCTGAAGTCTGTATAGATGACATCGGCTTGGTGACCAGAGTCAATAGCGTCAATCAGAAGTTCCGTGAAACGGACTAGATTAGAGCTTGTGGATCGTGATCCAACAAAACCGTGCTGATGATCGCTAATGAATAATTTTAGATGGTTTTGGAAATACGGGCAGAGCAGAGACTCAAATATTTTTGCAAATGTTGAAAGGATTGAGATCGGCCTATAGTTGATTATGTCGTCGCTGTTATCTGATTTATGTATAGGTACCGCCTTGGCAATTTTCCATTTTACAGGGAATACACCAGTAGATAAGGATTTGCTATACATATATAAGAATAAGAGGGCATACTAACTCCTTCGCACAAGATGTAATAAATATCGGCGGTATGCCATCAGAGCCAGCTCCTTTGTTGATATCTAAATGGGACGTCTACTAACTATAAATTACTTCCCTGCTAAATTTCATCTTTATACATCAAGCGGTTTTCGATATATCGTGATGAGTGAGTGAGTGACCTAGATTTCTCTTTTTTTTTTTGAACCTCTCTTTCAGTGCCAAATTTTTAGTGCAAAGAGTAAAGACAAAAAGAAAAATAAAACAAAATGAATTTTCAGCCATTCCGACTACGCTACGACTATTAAAACCTATTTACGTAAATGATTAAATTTATCATAGAAATCGCGTATGAGGTTATCAACTAAATTTAAAAAATTAATATCTTTTGCGTCTGTTGAAACAGACAAACCGACAGACCGACAAAAATTAAAAAAAAAAAATTTTTACTTTCTATTACTTATTTCTCGTACCTTCCAGTGATTTTTTTGCAAAAATCTGTAATGTACAGACACGGAAAGTCTACGATTTTATTATATGTATAGATAGATATAGATTTATTCCCTGATACTTTTGTTCGCCGTTTTGATTAATTTGGATCTTTTTTCTAGGAGTTCGATCGCTTTTTCTGACAAGTGTCATTTATCTTTTTTTTTATTTGTTTTGTTTATCTTTGATGCTGGTGTCCGATGTTGCCGTCAGTATTTCGTGTAATATGTTGTATTGTTGTTGAGTGATTAAGTCCTTAAGAGATGATTCGGCCCCAGATTTGAGATTTTCTTGATGTTGACTATTCTTGCTTTATGGTTCGGGATTGATGTTTGAACATTGAAAGGACGATTCAATTTGAACTGGATAATGTTCAGGCTTGCTCTGAGCATTCTACTATTAAAATTTAAATTGGCAATGATAAATAACAACTTTGTTTATAAAACTATACTTTGTAAATTTAAAGTCACGTAAACTAAACAATAATTTAGATACAATTCCGTTTTTGTGTTGTTACTCACCTCTCACTCCCCTTGACCCGGTAGAGCACGGCATAGCCCGCCAGCTCCTCCGCGCTGCGAGCGGGCGGCTCCCAGCTCAGCGTCACGAAGCGGTGCTTCACCAGCAGCGCGCGCAGCCCGCCCGGCGCCGACACCACGCTCGCGTTGCCGAGCGAGGGCGTCAGCTCCACTCCTCCATGAAAAGAATCGTCATACTCCTCATACTCCATCTCAGGACCCGATGTGTAAGCCGATGAGGTCTCGCCTAAGAAGTCGGGGTCTTCCGGTGTAGGGTCGAGCGTGCTGTCCTGCTCCGTTGAGATTAGGGTCGTGAGGATATCGTGCGTGGAGTCGATTGTGATGTTGGACATCTCTGGAAGGTAAGGGGTTAGGGAGAAACGAAAAATAAGTAAATGAAAACAAAAAAAAACAAAATTAAATTATAATAAAACATAATAAATAAAAACCATAAAATTAATAAAAAATAATTAAAATCATAACAAAACAAACATCGAGACATAATTAAAAACAAAATATCTGAAAAAATGGAATAGGAATTTCTTAGTAGTGGCCCGGTGTTTGGATTTGTGTCGTTCCCGTCAAAACGGTTTCATTTCAGTTATTCAATAAACAATTTATATTCGGTCTGAATGTGTTACATAAAATAAATGTTAAATAAACATTATCTACGTAAAAATTCATTGAAATATTGAAACACGTCATACAATATATGTATATATATACAACGTGTAACAGATTACGCGCAATACATCAGACACCCCAATTAGAATATTAAATTATAAGTCTAAAACAACATCCGTAATTAAATAAATATAAACCAAACCTAATCTTTTTTATAATATAGTTATCCTTACTAAACGCAAACCGTATGTGCAACAACATCCCTGCACACACACTCATGCAATGTTAGCGGCCGACGCGACACGTACACTCGAGCACCCGCCAGCTGACTATAGCTGTAGGCATTAGATGTGCGTTAGTGCAATGAACCAATTTTACGTACCTAAAATGTCACAGACTCCCGCGATCCCTCTGATAAGTTGTGTTTAGGTATAGTTTATTGTTTGAAAAAAAATATTCAAAGACGGCATGTTTAAAAGATTTGAATCATAATATTTACAGTGATAAGAATACAATCGTATTGATAGGAAGAAGGCAGTTCTGTAAGTAGGTACTTACAGAACTGGACTATTTACACTTTACACTGAGGTTATTAATTTGCACTATTTCTGCGATCCACTTTCATTAAAGTTTCAAAATGACCACCGCCTTGTTCTATGCACTTATTTACACGCTTTCTTAAATTGTATTTCAATTTTGTAAGCACTTCAATATCACATTTCACCGTCACAAATAAATGTATTATAAAAAATAGGTGTTAACTATTTTTTATGATGGAAATCGATTCAGAAGCCGATTTTGAACCAACTACTTTCAGGATTTGCGTTTATTCTGTTACACGTTGTATATATGTATATATATCGTTATAACCTGCCCTATGTGCCTGGTAGATAACAATAGGCTCATCCCTTTTAAACGGTATCAGGTATTATAGTGTTCCGATGTGTCCATAAGCACGCTGTGACGCTGGGTATAGTTACCGTCGTCGGGCGGCAGCACCAGCAGGCGCACGGCGGCCAGCGCGGAGCCGGCGCGCGAGGCGGCGGCGCACTGGAACATGCCCGCGTCCACGCGCAGCACGCCCTGGATGCGCAGCGACGTGCTGCGGGCACACACATACACATGGCATCGTAAGGTACGACTTCTTGTGGTGTAAGATGCTCAAAGCAAGAGTGCCTGACGCCATCACAAATATGTTTCAGTATTGGTATGGCCACCGAACCCATCGAGTTAAATGGGCCAACAAGTTGTCTGAGGAGTACAGGTCGGAATGCGGGGTGAGACAGGGTAGATTAACCTCCAACGCGCTGTTCAACCTGTATGTTAACCAACTGATAATCGAACTCAGTAGCACTTGTTGGCTATGCTGTTCTATTGACGGACTGTGTGTCAACAGTATTAGTTACGCGGACGACATGGTGCTGCCGAGTCCGTCAATTATCGCACTCAGGAAGTTGTTGACGGTCTGTGTGCTTGGGTGGGGGGAGTATGTACACATACCCATCCACAAGCGCGATATCATGGTTGTTGGGCGTGAGCGGGTCGCCGTCCTTCAGCCACGCCACAGTAGGAGCCGGGCGGCCGCGCACGTCGCAGCGCAGCGTGACGTCACCGCGCGCGCGCGCTGTCACCGCGCTCGCCGGCAGCGACACGCGGGGCGGGGTCTGCGGGGGGGACAGTCGAGAACATACATATCGGCGCAACCACAACAGCTCGTCTTGAAAAACTAGAATAATTAAGTTTAATCATTTGATTGTCCTTAAATTAGTTTATAAACCATCAGTTGATTACTTTGAGTTTATTACGATGTAAAATTAATGTCATCTTTATAATTTCAATACTTAACCTAAAAACTTGTAAACACGCGCACGTGCGTCGAGCCCTATAAATACGGCCGCAATGTAGGCAATCAGTTTAGTCGCACTCGAACCGCCGTACGGTACGGAACTCTGGGACGTCGTTACGCTGCCCGTTGAATAAACGAAGTTTATAAAGTGTTGGTGAAGTTTTCTTTAAGGGACCCAAAATGAGTGGTTATCAAGAAGACAACAATTGTGACGTCAGCAATGCTGACGTCACACCTTTTAAAAACACTACGGAGGTTCCTCCTTCGTCATCAGAAGTGGGATTCCAAGAAGCTCTTACCCAACCCGCTTCCTCATCAGCTCCACCACCTGATCAACTGGAACAAACCAACATCCAGCATCAAGAACCTGTGTTGGTTACCAATGCATCATTGGAAGCTGAACTGCAATCAAGACCACAAGCGTATGCGCACCATGGAGTGCAGTTGGGAGGGATACCACCACAATTCCTGATGCAAATGATGGAGACGATGCAGAAAATGTCGGAGCGCTTATGTGCTCCACCTGCCGAAGTAAAAATAAGGATCAAGGACGCCTATTTACCATCATTCGATCCGGACACTCACATCGGTGTACGAGAATGGTGCCAGCATATAGATCAAGCGATTGAAGCGTACACGCTTGATGATTTCGATGTACGCATGAAAGTCTGCAGCCTATTGAGGGGTCGTGCAAAAATGTGGATTGATGATTGGATGGTGACTACTACAACGTGGGAAGAGTTGCGGAAAAATCTCATCACCACATTTGAACCCGAAAATAGATACTCCCGGGACATCATCATGTTTAGAGAACATGTTTACGATGCAACTAAAGATATTGCTGAGTTCTTATCACGTGCCTGGATCCTGTGGCGAAGAGTCACCAAAGACAAACTGGGGGACGAACACGCTGTGGAAGCTGTGATTGGATGCGTTAATGACGAGCGCTTGCGTATCGAACTGATGAATGCCAGGGCAACCACTGTCCCTGAGCTCATCTCAATTGCAACATCCATACGTAAGAAGCGGAGTCATCCAAGCTCCAGTTCCACCACATATAACAAACGTTCACGTTTTTCGGACAATACACCATCAACAACAAGCTGCCGTATATGTAAGAAGACGAATCACTCCACTAATGACTGCAGATTCAAACCTTCGGAGTCTAAACCTGAAGCTAGCAATAAGGATTCGAAAACAACAGCCGCAAACACGACAAACGAAAAACGAAACGTAACAACTGCTTGTACCTATTGCAAGAGACCAGGCCACACTTACGAAACTTGCTTCAAACGCGAACGTTCGTTGACTTCAAACGTTAACTGCGTAGCAAGCCCTAAGCTGGCTCCTATCACCATCAAAATAGGTGAAAGGTCTTTGCAAGCCGTCTTTGACAGCGGGGCAGAGTGCTCAATTATCAGAGAATCTGTTGCTACAGCCTTACCCGGTCAAAGGAGACCAGTAGTCAATTATTTGAAAGGAATTGGTCAATTCCCCGCACTATCGTTAACCAAACTTACGACTGTATGCGTCGTAGATACCATCAGTGTTGAGCTTGAGTTTTATCTATTGCCCGACAATGAAATGTCAACAGACATTTTAGTGGGTATGAACCTGATCCATGACACTAATCTAAGTGTGATAATCACATCCAACGGGACGAAGCTAATCCATGAAACACTCGTCAATCATGTGAGTACGAGTTCTTGTCTTTTCAACAACTTGGACTGTGACCTAACCAATGAAGATGAAGTTATGCAACTACGACGACTTCTGAATAAATACGAACACCTGTTTATCCGTGGATATCCTAAGACTAGGGTCAACACCGGCGAGCTAGAAATCAGATTGAAAAACCCTGATAAATTCGTGGAAAGAAGACCATATCGCCTCAGCCCAGTGGAACGAGAGAAGGTTCGCACCATAATCCAAGAACTTCTGGAACATAACATCATTCGTGAGAGCAAATCTCCCTACTCAAGTCCCATCATCTTGGTCAAGAAAAAGAATGGTGACGATCGGCTTTGTGTGGACTTTCGAGAACTTAATTCAAATACTCTACGTGACCATTATCCACTCCCGTTGATCTCCGATCAGATTGACCAGTTGGCAAATGGTAATTTCTATACAAGCCTTGATATGGCGGCTGGTTTCCACCAGATTCCCATTGGTGAGACCTCCATAGAGAAGACCGCGTTCGTCACACCAGAGGGACTATATGAATACCTCACCATGCCGTTTGGTTTGAGCAATGCTTGTTCGGTTTACCAACGATGCATCAACAGAGCTTTGACATCATTGCTGGGAACAGCTGCACAAGTCTACGTGGATGACGTGTTGAGCAAATGCATAGATTTCCCTGAGGGAATATCACACCTGGAGCGAATTCTCATAGCACTGCAAGACTCGGGATTTTCTATCAACGCAGACAAGTGCGCTTTCTTCAAACGGTCCATCGAATATCTCGGGAACGTAGTTTCCGATGGACAAGTACGACCGAGTCCACGCAAAGTAGAGGCCCTCGTAAAAGCCCCAGTACCCAAAACTGTCAAGCAAGTCAGACAGTTCAATGGTCTGGCTGGATACTTTAGGAAGTACATTCCCGACTTTTCTCGTGTAATGGTGCCTTTGTACGAACTAACGAAACAAGGAGCAAAATGGGCATGGACAGACAAACACGAAAAGGCCCGTAACACAATCATCGAATGCCTAACGTCTGCTCCAGCACTTACATTATTCCAAGAAGAGGCACCCATACTACTATACACGGATGCAAGCAGCCTCGGATTTGGAGCAGTACTGGTCCAGGTGACAGATGGACGTCAACATGCTGTTGTTTTTATGAGCATGAGAACCACGGAGGCTGAAAGTCGCTACCACTCCTACGAGTTGGAGACACTGGCAGTGGTACGCGCTATAAAACACTTTCGCCAGTATCTATATGGACGAAAATTCACCGTGATAACTGATTGCAACGCGTTAAAAGCGTCAAAACATAAAAAGGATCTCCTGCCAAGGATTCATCGCTGGTGGGCGTTCTTACAAAATTATGACTTCGAGGTAGAGTACCGCAAAGGTGAACGTCTCCAACATGCTGACTTTTTCAGTAGAAACCCAACTGAGTTTGCGGTCAATGTTATGACAAAAGACTTGAACTGGCTCAAAATTGAACAGCGACGGGACGATGAACTACGACCAATAATGGACAGCCTCAGTGACAATAACCCAGTAGAAGACTATGTCTTGGAGGACAATGTTTTAAAGAAGAACGTCAATGATCCTGTCTTCGGTCAGCAACTCAGTACGGTCGTTCCCAAGTCCTTTCAATGGAGCATTATAAATTCTTTTCACACTGCGCTGAAACACCCCGGCTGGGAAAAGACTCTACAGAAGATCAGAGAAACTTATTGGTTTAACAAAATGAGTTCTACTGTTCGAAGATTTGTGGATAACTGCGTTATATGCCGAACATCCAAAGGAAGATCCGGGGCCATTCAAGCCCAATTACACCCTATACAAAAACCGACGGCCGCCTTCCAAGTTATTCACATGGACATAACAGGGAAGCTGGGCACTCCAGATGATCAGCAGTACGTCATAGTCACCATTGACGCTTTCTCGAAGTATATTTTACTGTACTTCAGTACCAATAAAAACCCACACAGTACATTGGCAGCTCTAAAACGTACTGTGCACCTGTTTGGCGCACCGGTCCAAATCATAGTCGATGGAGGAAGAGAATTTCTTGGTGAATTCAAAGAGTACTGTGACAACATCGGTATAAATATTCATGCTATTGCTCCAGGAGTCAGCCGAGCGAATGGCCAAGTTGAAAGGGTTGTTGCAACCCTCAAGAATGCATTGATAATGATTAAAAATTACGAAGCAGAGCAGTGGCACACTGTACTCGAGGAACTTCAGCTGGCAATGAACTGTACAACCCATCGTGTCACCGGCGTTGCTCCATTGACACTTATTACACAACGAAAACACAGCGTACCTCCTGAACTTCTCAACTTGGTGAATATTGACAACGAAACCGTTGATATTGAAGCGCTTACTCAACAGGTGCAACAGAAAATGATTCGTTCAAGCGAACAAGACAGACAACGCTTCAACCTACATAAGGCCAAAATTCATCCTTTCCAAAGAGGAGATTACGTATTGGTTAAGAATAACCCGCGCAACCAAACCTCGCTTGACCTTAAATTCAGCGAACCGTATGAAGTCTGTAGAATACTGGAAAATGACCGATATTTGGTAAAGAAAGTTATCGGTAGAGGACGACCTCGCAAGGTTGCTCATGATCAGCTGCGCCGTGCTCCACAACCTGGTGATCAGTTGACCGTATCGGCGGAAAACGAATCACCTACTCACCGAGATCCCGCTGCGGAACCAAACGAGCCCATCCCGTCGACCTCACGAGAACAGCTGCAAGTACAGCCAAACCACGACCAACAGGGTGAAGACGACCCATCAGAATAAATGGTAAGTAACTCAATTCAAATATTCCAAATTAACCTCCGAGAACTCTACGAGAACCTCCGAGAACTCTACGAGAACCTCCGAGAACTCTACGAGAACCTCCGAGAACTCTACGAGAACCTCCGAGAACTCTACGAGAACCTCCGGGAACTCTACGAGAACCCCCGAGAACTCTACGAGAACCTCCGAGAACCCTTCAATAAAATCTCCGAGAACCTACTAACCTGAACAGCATTAATATTCCCAAAATACAAAACTACGCCAGTTGTTTACAGATACACTACTCAGAGGAAATTATTTCTATTCCTTCAGGTCTACGAGAACCCTCAACAAACTACGAGAAGCAACGAGGCTGGTGCAGAGCGCGCACCACCTGTCAGTATGGCCGTATCGGCGCAACCACAACAGCTCGTCTTGAAAAACTAGAATAATTAAGTTTAATCATTTGATTGTCCTTAAATTAGTTTATAAACCATCAGTTGATTACTTTGAGTTTATTACGATGTAAAATTAATGTCATCTTTATAATTTCAATACTTAACCTAAAAACTTGTAAACACGCGCACGTGCGTCGAGCCCTATAAATACGGCCGCAATGTAGGCAATCAGTTTAGTCGCACTCGAACCGCCGTACGGTACGGAACTCTGGGACGTCGTTACGCTGCCCGTTGAATAAACGAAGTTTATAAAGTGTTGGTGAAGTTTTCTTTAAGGGACCCAAAATGAGTGGTTATCAAGAAGACAACAATTGTGACGTCAGCAATGCTGACGTCACACCTTTTAAAAACACTACGGAGGTTCCTCCTTCGTCATACATGATCGTTCACAATTATCCTAAAGTGCATGTAGAGTAGTGGAGGTGGTGGTAGACCAGTGAAAAACCTCGCTCAATGACGGCCGCTTAGGGGGTAGAACACTCGCTTGGGAGGTGCATACGCATTCAAACAAGTGACTGAGCGCGCGATAAATCATCCGTTATTCTCGCTCATAGCCCAGCAACAAGACTTTCCGAACTACACACTCGTTGCTCGCCAACTCTTTCCAAGTTGCTAGCTCTACTCGCTCGTGAAGCGACTATCTTCGAAGGGTGGCTCGTAGCAGCTGAATGAAAGTTGCCGAGAATCCAATTGAATGACATGCATTTGTAGAAAGTACAGCATTGAACTGTAAGCTGATGATGATAAGAACTAACCAGCACGTGCAGCTGCGTGGTGTGGTCAGCGGAGTCGATCCTGTTGTGTGCGCGGCAGGTGTACGCGCCCGCGTCCAGCGCGCGCGCCGACTGCACGCGCAGGGAGCCCGAGCCCACCAGATAGAAGCGGGAGTCCAGGTCACTGGAAGTAATTAAACAGTTAATATTTATTTAAAGAAAAACAACATTACTCCCGCCTTTAAGCA
Source organism: Noctua fimbriata (assembly GCA_905163415.1). Lineage (NCBI taxonomy): Eukaryota > Metazoa > Arthropoda > Insecta > Lepidoptera > Noctuidae > Noctua > Noctua fimbriata. Next base: position 12,850,746 of record LR990948.1, on the reverse strand, counting down.
AGTATAGGAATGGACCTAGTATTGAGCCTTGCGGTAAACTTTGCTAAACCGGTAGCCCGAAAGATTTTGTGCCATTAGCATCCACACTTTGGAATCTATTGTGTAAGTATGAATATTGAACATTAAGGGCTTCGTTTGAATACCATAATGAAGTAATTTACGCAAAAGCGTATCATGGTGTACGCAATCAAAAGCTTCAGAGAGGTCGCAGAAATCATCAAATGCATTTTGCAAGTCTCCCATTCGTTAAATGTGTGTGGTAGTTGAACAATCCTTTGTAATGTCACATTGTTCATTATGAAGGAGACTATTTTTATTTCGTTTTATCATATTTAGATTTCGATAACCCTTCACGTCTGTAGAACCTTGCTACCTAATTTAATTTGACATTCTATCATATACAATATTAGTTTTAGTATATGCGAAACCTGAAACACGTGTCTAGTATTTTTATGTAAAGAATCTATGTACATAATTTCAAAACTGTATCATGAAAAATCACAAATTTATAAGCTTGTTCTGTTACCTGGTTGTCCGCACAAAACGTGGTCACCAGGCAGCGCGCCCGAGCGCCTCCAGCGTCGTCTTAAGCTCATTGATAATAATAATTTGGCAGTAGGTACCTAAATTATTGCGATAGGTGCTCAAAGTCGCGCGGTATCCAACTTTTAACTTTTTTTTAATATTTTTGGGAAAAAATATAACATGGTTTAAAAATGATAGGAATCGATTCAGTTACTTATTCTGAACAAACTATATTCAGGTTTCGCATATACTAAAAATAATGTTGTATAATACTGACTACATTGTACTGTGTGACACGACAGCCATCTGACGTGATCATTATAGCCGCTCGTAAATTATTAAGAATAAGTATATACCTAATAACCATTGTAAAATATTACACGATATCACAAGAGAGCTTGGTGCCTAATTTGAACCCACGCTTACACGACTTTTCAAACTTCCATACCCACAATTCCACAAAGACGCGGTTAAAAGCTAGTCTATCTATAAAATTGTGAGTACCTAAGATCGATGGCAGCGCCGTTGTTGAGCCACGTCATCTCCGGCTTCGGGTTGCCGACGGCCGCGCAGTCAAACGTCACCGACGCACCTGGGAACAACACAGAGGTAGCAAGTACTGCTAGGTGATGAGAGATGATGGTAAGGTGATGATGAGTGGCGGGAGAGTGTTCGCAGGTGATGGTACCGCCCTTTCACAGTTGGTTTAAGTCAGACAGCAGCTGCCTAACAACAATCTTATTATAATTAAAACAAAGATCACTGTTGTTTGACAGACTTGTTTGACTTTAGCAACAACCGAACATCAACCTTATTGTATGTTGATAAAGATCATTGTAATTTTGTTAGTGATACTCAATCAGAAGAAAACGTACCGTAAAGTAGTAAAAGTAAGTAAGTGATGGTGAAACGTGGTGGTATGGCGGGGTTAGGTGGTAGTAGTTAAGCGAGGCAGAAGGTACTAAGTGTTGCTGGAAAGTGGGGGTAAAAGGTTATTAGAGTTAGAAAGTTGTTGCAATCCTCCCACATTTCGCCAGTTATTTTTTAAGTCTTTTGTTATAGGGGGCGACCCAATTATCATTAATTAATTGGGCACTAACCCAGACTCCATGGATGCTATTCAGAATCCCTGATGGCAAAACCCAATAACACTTAGCCCGACTGCAGTCGCGCTAACGACCGCTAGTCCCACGAAGCAGTAGGTAGTAGTTGTGGTAAGCGTACCTTCCATGACGGTGACGGGTGGTGGCGTCGCTATGAAGCGCGGCGGTGACTCCGCGTTGGCCGTCTCTGCACTCACGCGCAGCTCGGTCTCCTCGCTTGTCCTGGAACAGACAAACAGTGTTATAATTATTGTAAACGTTTTTTTGAAAGACCGCAATGAAATTTGAACTCCTACACACACACACGGCTATATACAATTAATTGTTTAGAATCTTTAAACAAACAAATTTCAAATTCATTTATTTCGCGAACACAGGGTATATACAGAAAATGTTATAAATTAATTAGAACCGAGCTGTGCCCCGCCAAAAGGCATACAAAATATCAAAGGTTTTTGAAAATTCAAACAATAATTCTACAATAATTATAAATCATATCAAAATTATACCAAAATGTCGAATAAAATGTCAAATAAAATAAAGTAAAAAGAACAAAAAAATACAGATATAAAAATAATAATGTCACTAATTCAATAATATACAATAATCAAAATTAACAAAATCATTTAGTCACACTCACATAGATTTGATTCAATTAACAGGGAATTAAAATTAAAATTTGTCATTTAAATATTTGTCAACAGAATAATACACCTTGTTATTTAACAATTTGAACAAATTTCTTTTAAATTCGTTAACGTTAATATTTGAAAATAACTAAATAAAAAGCTAACTAAACTAACTAACTAACTAAATCTTGATCATTAACCGAGTTCAAAAAAAAGGAGGATTTGGTTGTATTTTTTTTATGTTTCAACTACCTAGCCTTTTCCCAACTATGTTAGGGTCGGCTACCAGTCTAATCGGATGCAGTATTTTACATGGAGCGACTGCCTGTATGACCTTCACAACCCAGTTAGTACCAGGTAATGATATCCCTTCGTAAGACTGATTGTCTGACTTTTTAGGCCACTGACCACCTGTAACGACTGTCAAAGATCTACAAATGACAGCCGGGACCAATGGCTTAACGTGCTTTCCGAGGCACGGAGGAAACTCGGTATGTAACGAGACCCATCCACAGATCAACCTAGGCAAGCACGGCTTAACCTATAGATCGATCCGAGCGGCTGCTATTATTTAGCTCGAGCTCCTCCATGTTTCCTCCTGTCCTCCTTATGTTTGTTACCTCATAACTCCGTAATTTGTGAACCGATTTAAAAATATTTTGAAGGCTCATTCATGTTGAATTTTTCGAGAACAAAACTAAATTTGTTTTTCATAGTATGTTAATGAAAAACAAAGTTACTACTGCAGTTTGATGAAAAAGTCCTATATCTCAAAAACTATACATCAAATCTTATTCAAACCAATTTTCATTCAAAGTTTTTTTTACTTTCTACAATCCTACATTTTTTTCAGA